>SPJY01019354.1:0-123062 GCA_005191435.1 Raddia distichophylla
CACCATCTAATTATAAGCTGCAGTACTTTTTTTAAAACGGAAATGCTTCCGACGGCATGCACTTCCACAGTTCCACCTCCCCTCTATCTGAAGAAAGATGGAGAGAGAATTGATCTTTCGATAATTAGAATGAGGAGTACAGGGTACAATATATAGCCTGATAGAGGGGACATGCTAGGCGTAGATTAGGCAGGCTATTAATGGCAGTTAATGCACGCGTAATCAGGGGGATTACGCGTAGCATAATCTACGGCACATTCTAACACTCCCCGCAGTCCGAACAACGGGAGCAGTCGTTTGGACTGGTACAAGAAAGAAACAAGTACTAGCAAAGAAACAAGCACTAGCACTCCCCCGCAGTCGAAACGTCAGTAGCACGGACGTTCAGGCTGGACCAGAACTCAGTGAAGACCGAAGTAGGCAGTCCGCGTACTGCGACGTTGTCGGGACGTGGAGAACGCAAACCTGGCCGAGAGCCACCTGCTCTCGGACGAAGTGCAGGTCGATCTCAACGTGCTTGGTGCGCTGGTGCTGCACTGGGTTGCTGGAGAGGTAGACCGCGCTGACGTTGTCACAATAGACGACGGTGGCTCGGAGAAGGGGACTCTGAAGTTCCTGGAGAAGCTGTCGTAGCCAGCACGCCTCAGCCACGCCGTTGGCGACAGCGCGGTATTCTGCCTCAGCCTGGAGCCGGAGACAGTGTGCTGCCGTTTAGAGGACCAGGAGACCAAGTTGTCGCCGAGGAACACGCCGTAGCCCGAGGTGGACTTACGAGTGTCAGGACAGCCAGCCCAATCAGCATCTGAGTAGACTATGAGATCAGTAGACGCGGTGCGATGCAGGAACAGACCAAGCTCCAGTGTGCCCTGAAGATAGCGTAGGATGCGCTTCAGAGCAGCAAAGTGAGGCTCCCGTGGATCATGCATGAAGAGGCAGACCTGCTGGACAGCATACGTGATATCTGGCCGGGTGAATGTGAGATACTGAAGAGCTCCTGCTAAACTGCAGTAGAGAGTCCGTCAGAGACAGGAGTTCCAACAGCAGAGAGCTTGGACTGAGTGTCCACCGGAGTGTTCCAGCGTCGTTGCTCCCCTCGATCCTTGTATGTGTTCTCTTGCTCCTCCTATTTTTCTCTTCAGCCTGTGCTTGATTCCGTAAATTAGGCCATCGAGATTCCGTAAATTAGTTGGCTGCTCAAGTGCTAGACATGGCCGGTGATGGCTGCAGACCAGAACGAGGCAGTGGCGCCGACGCATCCATCTTTTCCCTGACGGGCGAGTAGCGAGTAGCGACGTGGTTGGCAGCTAGTGCTACTGCTACCACTCGCCGGCGACCTGTCCTCTGTCCCATGCTCCCTTCCCACCTCTCTCTCTCTCTCTATGCGCGCTGTTGCTTTGCTGCCGCTCACGTAGGCTTCCTCACTGTTGCGCTCTCTCTCATGTTTGATCTAGAGACGAAGATGCACCGGATTTGAAGATGTCTGTGATAAGGAGAAGATGCCGGATTTTTGAGAGAAGATGGCTAGATTTTGGGAGGAGATTGGCCGAATTTGGGGAAAAATATGGCTCCTAAATTCGTCCTGAAACATCGCATGTGAGTAATGAAACATTTCGCTTTCTCTCGTACATCATCTTATTTGCCTTTCTGAAACATTCTTCTCTATTCGAGACGATGCCACAGTGTTTTCATGCAATTATTGCAATGATTTCATTCAAATGTTTCAATGTTCTAATTCAAATGTTGTAGCTCCTATTTTTTCTAATGTTTTGGTGTTCTAATTCAAAATGTTGCCGTGTTTTTATTCAATTGTTGTGGTGCTCTAGTTCAAATGTTGCAGCAACTGTTTTTCGATGTTTCAGTGTTCTTATTTAAATGTTGTAGTGCTTTTTATTGTAATGTTGAATTAAACCAATGATGCTTGACTAAACTACCGATGAAACTTAACGAGGGATCAATGAAACTTGTCTAATTACTACTCCCTCCGTTCTAAAATATAAGGCATATAAATTTTTGACGCGGTCTTTAACGCAGAACTTTGACCATTATTTGCTTTCACAATATATTATCAATAACTATAAAATTAACATCATATGAAAGTACTTTGAAATATGAATCCAACTATATGACATGCTCAACACTAAACATATATATATTTTAGCTTATATTTTGGAACGGAGGGAGTAATAAAATTTGAAGTAGGCAATGAAACCTAGCTAAACGTACTATTGATAAATCGCAACAACTATTTTTCGATGTTTCAATGCTTTTATTGAAATGTTGCATTGCTCTAATTGAAATGTTACAACAACTATTTTTTATGTTTCAGTGCTCTATTTCAAATGTCTGTAGCAGGCGTTTTTCAATATGGTGCTATGTATGTGTGGGTCAAGCCCTAATGCAGGCTGACTCTTAAAGTGAATTTCAGGCTAGGGTGCTACAGTGGGAGAGAGTATGTGGCAACCATGCGGCTACAACGTTAGCAAAACTATGTTGGCTCTTTTTGGTGATAAGGACCGTTGCTTCGTGCGAGAGGGAGTGGATCCTTTGGAGATGCCATTACCTAATGGCTCTGTACTTTGAAACCTGATTAATAATTTGTTTATTGGTTTCTCTTTTTGTTTCATTTTCTTTGTTTAGACTTACGCCATGTAAATACCATTCTAAGTAATATATGCCCGTGGGTGATTCCCACAATCTTTTTATTAAGAAAAGGGTCGGCTCTGTAATTCGAGTTAAGCGAACCTGTGCAAATATCCCCTTTACAATAACTTTGTAAAAGAGGACGTTATGTTACGTTGCGTTTGAATGATTGATTTATTTTTGAAGGATGGACGCCCGAAGCTCTATGTTGGTAGATCGAAGATGGTTATAGTAAATCTTACAAACCACATTGAGAATGAGAGCCAACCTAATAAGTACCCTAACAAAGAAACAGAACAAGAGGGCCGGCACTGATTCGTGTTCAGTTCAGTTGTCAATTCTTCTCCGGAAAAGAAAGCAAATTAAAGAGATCGAGAATTGGGAGAGATATGGCAATGTTATTTATGCCAAGTATATATATATACATAGCATGCAGCCGCTTAATTAATTAAGAACAGGATTGGGTCCAGGTTAAGGTAAGGTAGCTAGATAGTCGGCGGGCGCGCGGATGCCATCAGGCCTCGGCCTACCGGCCCATTAATCACCACGCCCAGCCCTAAGCCCCCAACCACCGGCGCATAATCCCGTGCTAAACGTGGCGATATATATGAACGGACGTACACATGGACGTCTCTGCCCATCGCGCGCGCCCCCCTCTGCCCTCTGGTCCACGAGCGCTCTCGCCTGACGCCTTCTCCGCCGCATCCGCGCGCGTGCATGCATGCGCCATGCAGCCTCCATCCCACGACCAAAGTGCCCCAAAAGGCCAAAACATCCGCCTGCTTGGGGTCTCAATGTCTCATGCATCATGCATGATGCATGCACCCCAAACCACACGTACAGCCGGCCCCATCCGCAGGTGCATTGATTAGATTAATATCAATAATTGAAACTTGACAGTGGCAGTGCATCGTCTCAGTGAAGAGCTAGGTTAATTAGCTAGGGACGGATCGACTGCATGCAGGGTTAATCGCATGCATGTCTACGTCTCGTTGATTCGTACGTACGTACTGGCTTGGAACGAACCAGCAGTTGCACCTGCGCTGCATGCGGCTACCTACGTACGTACCTGCAGCGGTGTGGGGGCTCGTGGGCTCATCGCGGCATGCAGATGCGGGTATAACAGCTAAACAACCAACGTGCCTGTGTAGGGCATCGATCATTCGTGCTCCCTTTAGATTACACGGGCCCGGCCCTGCCGTTTTCTTTCTATATATACCTCCATTCTTTTGCCAAAGACTATATATGCCACTTGTGGTACGTGTTTGGTGGAGTGTAATACTTCAACAGCCATCTCACTGAGCTTTACAGAGGGCTCTTTCTTTTTCTTTGGCAGTAAATTTGCAGCCTTCGTTAATCATTTTTTAAGCAAAAGGCAGAAGAACTGCCATAAATTGATCAAAAGTAGAGGAAGAAGTACAGGGTGGGGGAGATAGAGGCCCCTCTCCCCGTCGGCCGAGTACAACTAGTTAATCATAGCCCTTAGAGTTTGTTTATCGATGCAAATTAATGTGAGGACTGAATTTTTTTTTGTGGGACCAATTACCAAATAAATTTGTAGGCTGGACCAAATTAATTTCCTGTTCATTGTCTTTCCTCCTCTTTAATTTTCCCTCTTTTGCTATCCCTTGTTTGCGCGTGCACCATAAGTGGATCTACAATGCTAACATCAGGGTCAAGCCTATAATCAAATCATATGATTTATTAGTGTATCATCATCGTTACAAGTTAACTAAAATTCTAGACTCATGAGACAACCCCAATAATACATTTTCCTAGATCCACTCTTAACTTACACCTACCTGTTGAGTAACATATATATGACTGTGGGAAACCACTTTAATCTTTCGCCCATTAAAAAGCTCGCTACATGTTATATATTTTGCAAAGGGAAAAAATTTTGAAATGGTCCCTAAGCTATGCCATATGGATTAAATTGGTCCCTGAATCGATACCAAACTTAATCAGTCCCTCATCTATGAAAACTGGACTTGGCTGATCCTTTAACCGATCAGCAGGACAGCTTCCCCGCCTTCCCCACCTTCAACACCTTGCACATCACATTGTTAACAACATCTGGGTCAATGCAATTTTCACATCCTTGCTCTTGATCCCTATCTGGGTTAGTAGCATCTTCTACCAGAGAAGGCTTGAAATGCAGTGGCTCAATGTCACACAGTTCCATGCACTGCACATCTTTATCTATACTAATTGGGTCGTCATATACAAACACATATTGCCTAGTTTCAACCGAAGTTAGACGGCTTTTTTCTTCCATCCAAACACTGCATTTAGCACATATGAGAAGGATTATAAATCCAAATAATCATACAAACAATGTGAAGTATAACATGATAGACTAAGAGTGCAAATCCAATAAATTAATCTCTCTAAACAAAGGGAACTCTTCTTTACCTTGCAAGAGGGTCCGCTCCCATCAGCCGCTGCGGGCCAATCCAGTGGGGCCCACGGATGGCATCGATGTTACAAAACACTAGGGGACTACCGTGGAGAACTAGACGACGAAGGACAGCAGCGAACCGTGGTGCTACTAGGGGAAGGTCTGCCCGTAAAGGGGAAGCTAGGGTTTCTGCGCAAAGGAGAGCTCTCACATAGGCTAGGATTCCATGAATTGGGGAATTCGGGTTAGGAAAGAGGTCCACAATTGGAGCGAAAGGAGTATACCGTGATGGAGAGTTATTGTGGAAACGAGATAATTAAACAGTGCAACTGAGATGCTGGTGCATCGTAGGGTGCTATGTGGGCGACCGACAAGCTACGCGATGCTACGTGGCAGTTTTCTCTTAAAAAAACCACGCCGACTCCTTTTTTTTTTGCATGAGGTATTTTTCCGATTCCATTAATTGCTTTAAAAAAACAAAGTTCTAGTTTATATCAAACAAAAGCAACTAAACAGCCATCCAGACATTCAGACAATACAAGAGTCCCTTCGCAATCAAAATACCCCCGCACGGTCTACAATCCCCTCAAATTGCACACTGAAAAGCCACATCACAAAAAACATATTGTCACTTGCTCATACTCTCATAAATAGTACTAGGAAGTTGGCTTCTCATAAGATTCAACTATATCACCGACCCTCATCCCCACGCCAGCATCAAGAATGCACGGGACTTCGCTGCCAGCCGATGGCATCTTGAATCAATGGCCAGTGGACGGATCGAATTTGGCATGATGTCAGCGTGCTGATGCTATTAGGCTAAGCGTTAATTATGATTATGAAGTCACGAATTAGACAGAACATAAGGTACTTGTGCAGGTCAAGCTAGAGAAACAGACGCGCAATTTCAACTGCATCAGAGTGAGGCCATCCAGGCAGGAGATTGCTTCGGGTGGGAAGGAAGGAAGGGGAGGAGCGAATGAGATGGGCAAAGTACAACGGGAGGAGTATATGTTCCATTGTTCGGTTGTTCCTTGGGGTGGGCGACACGCGGCTAGGCGGGGGCCCGCGAGGCGGTGGTTGCCATGGCCGCGCACAGGTTCCGGTGGTTGCCTCCCATTCATCGGAAGGACCCATCAGCATGTACGCGGATTTGGGGAGTTCGGCGACAGCGACGCCGCGCCGCCTGTCGGTGCCGCCGCCGCCGCCGCCGCGCGCTACCGCATGCTGCCCACCGCTGCTCTTTATTTCCTCTTCCCTGCCTGAACCAGGCACATCTAATTAGAAGCTAGGAATCATCCTATTGTTGGAAGAGAATCCAAAAGATCAAAATATATGTACATCCTAAGTACAGTGTAGTTAAATGATACACACTAAGTAGTCAAAATATCTCGATATAATGTTTGACTGTAACGAAAGTAAATTAGTGTGACATCCTTCATTATTAATGTATGCAATGTAGTAGAGTGGCATCGCATGTTGTAATTAAGGCCCTGTTCTCTTGAGCTGATCTGAACGGCTGAACGGCTGAAATGACTGAACTTCGAGAGCATCTCAAGGTAGTCTCGAGATTCGGATCCATTTCGTTTGACTTGCTTTTTAAAGCGTTAGAACCCATCTTCAAAACAGCGAAAAAACGAACTAAAAAAACTCAAAGCATATGTGTTTTTAAAACATAGATAAGTCGTTAAGCTGTTAAGACGTTAAGCTGTTAAGCTGAAAAGAACTGGGCCGTACACCACTTTACTGCACCATATAAAGTCATAAAAAATATATGCGTACTTTTGTTGAAATTATATTATTTACATCCAATAGTATAGTAAAGTTGTGTTATATAATGTAATAGAGTCATGTACCTAAGTTTACTACACTGTAAAAAGTGGTTAAAATATGTTTATAAGATCTTTGACTAGGCTATAATCTAGTTTTACGTCTATAATGTAATGTAGTCAAGCCATTAATATACTGTAGTCAAGCCATTAATATACTGTAGTCAAGCATTTAAAAAGAGAATTTATATGGCGTGACCGGTCTAGTTTTGTGCGTAAAAATGTCACGAACACGAATGTGAAAACGGTTCGGCGAACGGAGCTTTTAGTAAAAAATGGTGAGCGAAAAATGAAATAAAAACACATCTTTTCTAATGGTTGCATGTATGTAAATGAGGTTGGAAAGGGCATCTTCCTGTGCACACGTGTGGACGAAGGGAGAACCGGAGAGGACACGTGTCGCTGTTAGAAATTGGGTACACTGGAGGGCTGTGTGTATTTAGGAACACGATAGCTTTCGTGTACACTCCTACATTTAAAACGCGACACATGTCCCTCTCACTTCCCGCGCGGCCGCGCGTGCCCTCTCGCTGCACCACTGCACGCACACAGAGCTTCCTCCTCTCCTCTCCTCATAGATATTATTTTTTCTTTTTTTGTTGTATTTTTTCACTGGAAACCAATCGAAAAACTGGTTGCACCATTGTGTTTCTAACATTTTTTCAAAGAAAACTAGACCGGTCTCGCTTTTTAATTTTGACCGGTCTCACTTTTTAATTTTTGCTTTACTATTCAGTGTTTAATACTTTACGGTATGTGTACTGTACTCCGTCTGTACAATACTATTACTACTTTACGTGTGTACAAACATTATAGTAAAGTGTTTGCCTGTACAAATGTTATAGTAAAGTTGTTCATAAGTCGTGGTTTTTATAAGTAGTGGTAAAGTATTGTACTAAAGGTTTACTACTCTGTATGCAATACTTTACTACTACAAAGTAGTGTATAGTACTCCGCCTATATATACAATATATGTATTCCGCCTTTACAATACTTTACTATTTTACTTGTACAAACATTGTAGTAAAGTGTGACATAATGAGTAGTAAAGTGTTGCTCATAATTGTAGTAAAGTAATTTTTAAAAAATGAGACCGGTCTAGATTTGTTAGAAAAAATATCAGAAATACGTTGGTGAAAGCGGTATGTCGGTCCGATATTTCAAAAAAAATTACGACAGAAAAAGAAGAAAATTGCGTTTGGTATGCACGCATCAGCGCTGACATCATCATGGGAATCTTTTCATGCGGCTTGGCTTGCATGCACGCGATGCACCCGCGGTGGGAGCAATTTTGCTTGGGAGTGAGACACGTGTCATCATATAAACGTGGGAGTACCCTAATTAAAATACCCCTAAGAGTATTTTAGTCATACTCCAGTGAAAAACTAATCAACCAGGTAGCCATGGGAAAAAACCAGTCCATGGCATGCACGCTTAAGCGCTACTAGCTGCCAACTGTTACGGGGGGGATGATCTCAGGGAAGATCTGCGTTGTCTGGCCAAAACCACGCGAGAGGCACGAATTCGATCGGAGCAAGATTCCGTGGGCAGGCGATGAAGCAACAGCAAGCTCTCATCAACAAGCCAGCATCGCTCGGGGATCTCGATTGGCTGCTGCTTTCCAGCGATCAGGGCCAGTAGCCACACGCCGCACCGGGCCGGCGTCTCGTACGATCGCGTGTGACACTGCATTTCTCACGGGATTGGATCGATGGACAGGGACGGGGCGTGGAAATGCAGGGGCAAAGTTTCCGGGTACCTATCGCCATGTAACAGTGAGCAGTTGCTTGGAAGAATTTAGAAGTCAGCTGGCCATGGGAGAAATTAATGGTTGATGGTCTGATTAGAATGTTTGCTGGTTCAGCGTAATTTGCAAGCAGAACATGTGGAGCGGCCGCCTGACACGAGCACGGCCTCGTTGATCGCCACATGCACGGGGACGCGACGCGATCGCTGAAATTTCCCCGTGGAAAGTGAAGCTGCGGGCGGAGCGCGCCGACAGGCCGAGGCGGTGGCGGCACCGGCACTGAAGCAATTGGGAATTTGGGAGCCGAGCAGTGCGACGAAGACGATGGCGGTTGAGGTGCCATATATGCTTTCCTCGTTTACAGCATTTTCTCGGAAAACCCTGAATACATACTTATATAACATTATTCATTGTATACACTGTTTATCTATCTCTCTAAATTTTTTCGTGCTTTATATATATACGACAGTAAAAAATCCTCTCCCTCCACCCAATCACTTTATTTCTAGGTTTTTTACGTATCAGGTGACCGTGAGGGTGGTGGAGCGTGATTGACCAGCCAACTCCGGAGCGCCCCATCCCCGCCAGTGAGAGAAAGATTGAGATAAGAGAAATTAGATTGAGCTAGAGGGATGAGGTGGACCTCCACCTATCTACCATGTCTGCGAAAATTACACACATGGGCACAGGAAATCCCAAAGCCATCGTTTCGGCTAACTAAAAGATCAATAATTTGGTCCTATTTTGATAGTTTAAGGACTTGTCAAACCCGGCATTTTGGTTCATTGATCAATTTAGTTCGACGGACATAGTTTAGAACCGCTTTGTGTTTTTTCTTATTTTTTTATGTTAGATAATTCGGTACAAGAAATATCTCTGCTAAAATCAAGATCAACAAGATAAGTATTTTTCTAATCCGAATAATTACATTTCTTAGCTTGAAGATTTGAAACAATATTGATCAGACATGTTTCCAAATATAAGTATATAACAGTGACCTATTGTCAACACTACAAACTTTATAATAATATTTTTTTACGTAAAATTAATGATTTAAGAAACATATTTGCTGAATCTTCAACGCCTGAGATTTTCATTAACTACTCGTATCAGTTACTTTAAAGTTGCACTTTAGTGTAACTAAAATTACATTACTTACTTAGGTGCAATTTTAGCATGAAAATGCTATTTATCAATTATGTATTTTTTAATTTCTATGCTTTAATGTTACTATGTAGACTTGCTAAATATTTATGCTCACATACTTTTCTCTCTTATGTTTCAAGTCATTATGTTTGTTTCAATCAATTTAAATTACACACTGGTCAAATTAAAATTATGCGTGTTAATAGTATGCAACTTTTGTATAATTACAGTGCAATTCTATCAAAAATAGATCGACACTTATTTATTTGGACAATTGTGCACTAGACGGTCCCTTAAAAGAATAATTTTAATTAGAAAATGTTCCGCATATTAAACTTATATAGTCGATGCAGCATGTACTTGGCCAAAACTTCCATTGTGCTTATAAATTAAGTTAATGTTATTCGAGGTTACCACAAACCTACTAGTGCTGCCACTACAGGGCTTATGAATGACGGCACAAATGTTCGCCGCACCAAATTAGTTAGTGTGTATGCTTCTACACACGCCAAATCCCAAAAGATTCATTAGAAAGGTACGTAAGGTGAAGGCAAGATGATAGGAGAGGGAAAATTGGAACAAATTAAAGCACTACACTTTGAATTTCATGGCAGTATGTGTGGAAAGGAAAAGCAGCGATGCAAGGCGTCTTTCAATACCATGCATGCTGATCCGGAATTGGATAGTAGGTCCTGAAGCTTTACGGAAAGCAAAGTTTTCAAAGTGAAAGGTGAAGAGAAAAGAGCAGGGGGGATGTGACAAGAGGTTTTTCAAGGTGGCTTGAATTACACCTCCATTTGGTAGGGTAACTGTTTGATGTAGCTAGCACCAGATTACTTCCAAGTTCCTTCATCAAGTCATATCTCAAAACAAAAAGGTGATCCACAGAGCAACCGGAGTGAGTCGACGTTCCTTGCTTGCTTTGACAATAACACGATGTGCATACATCGTGATCGTGTACAATTCCCAAGCTCGCTAGCTTCGTTTCAAAGAATTAACACACCGATCGAAAAGCTTATCGGCAAGGAGAATAACAGAGATGTAAGTGGTGCTTCAATAGCACCTACCGTCTGCATCAGCACTTTGGTCTATGAAATGGAATTAATTAGTTTAGCATCTTATGGATGGACGTATCGGCGTGTTGATCAAACGAAAGTGTACGTGTGCGTGTGTGTGGAACAGTGGATCAGAAGGAGGAGAAGGAGAAGGAGAGGAGCACCAAGAATGGGGGAGGAGGAATAATTGGGTTGGTGAGGGAGAGGCGTTGGTTGGGGGGGCGTAGAAGGGTCCCGATCCATCGCCTGGTTGGTCCACCTACAGCCATTATCTCTTCTTCTTCTTCTTCTTCTTCTCCATTTCGCTCGCCTCTTCTCACCATCGTCGTCCATCTCTCTTCTTGCTGGGCTTTAACGCCACTCCAGCTGCCACTGCACATATGGGCCTCGGTGCCAAGCTGACTCGTCCCATCGCGTCGCCACCGGCCCAGCGAAAACTGCCTGCCTTCTCATGCTCCTTCCTAATCCTGGGTGGTGCAGCCGTTGGCCGGTGGGGCAATGGGGCTAGCTTGCTCCACTGCCACAAAACAGCTCAGAGGATGAATGGATGATAGGATACAACCTGATTGTGTCGGTTCATCTAGCTAGCACCGATACAAACGGAAATTATATATATGATTAATAGGATAGGTTATCGCTTAATAAAAATCACGGCCAGAAAATAACCCGAAGCACGGTGAAGGTGCAGAAAATAACTCGTGCTTAGTGGGTTGCTGTGGCCTTGGATGGAGAGAAGGCGTCCTAGCATCACGTACGTACGTTTGTTTCTTGATGATATGATCGTTTGAGGACTATTCGTTGCAGTGGCGGAGCCAGCCCAACTGACGAGCCTGGGACCAGGGTGGCTGGCCTTGGCTCCTCCCAGTTGGGCCTGGGCCAATTGCCAAAAATATGCTGAAAAATGAGCTGGGCTAGAAGGCATTTATGCCTTGCTATTGGGCCGGAGCCCGGGCTTGGGCCCAGGCTGGCCGGGCGGTGGCTCCGCCACTGATTCGTTGACAGGAACATTTCATGGCGACGGAATCACATAAGGGGTACTTGCTTTCTCTTTGTAAGAGGTCACATATTATTGAGTGGAGGACCACTGCCTTGACAAATAGAGGAGCATTGTGAAAAGAAAAGGAAACTATCGAGTATAATTTCTCTCTCAAGACAACTACAGCTAAATTCCTATCAATCATAGAAAGCATGATTGGCCAGGGTAAGATCGATCAACCAGTTCGATTCTCTCTCCGAGAGAGACCATCTGAAAATACGGTCGCCCATGACTACGAAAAGGAGTTCTTTCTTGGGTAGGTGAAAGAAGAAGAGAGATCGATCAGTCCCATAAGGAGAAAGAGTGGTTGGTGATTAAAAACCTGCTCTTGTGGCTCTCCCATGGCCCAGCCCGAGGCATCTTGAAATAAAAAGGTGATGGAATCTTACTACTTGTTTGTTGGAACATTTGGATTGAGAGAGCTAATACATTGGAGCGCGGATGGCTGCTAGTGCTGCTTGTTCAGTGCTATGAGGTACCCGATACTGAGCCTGCCGCAGAGGGACAGTGGGAAGAAGGGGAAGGGCATGTGGAAGGAGGCATGGAAGAAGGTTGGGGGGAGGGTGGCGGCACTGAAGTGTTAGATGTGGAGGAGGAAGCAGAGGGAGAGGATGAGGTAGCGATGGAGGCAACAGGCGCTGTTGATGAAGGTGAAACGGTGGGTGGTATAGTTGAGGCGATGGAGGGCGAGGATGCCGAGGATGAAGAAGCACCGAAGGAGGTGAAACGGTGGGTGGTATAGTTGTTTTCGCACTATTTTGTCGGCAGCCCATTATTTTATTATATTTCGTGCACTATTTTGTCGGTACGTATTATTTTATTATTTCTTTTCGCAAAAGAGGCCGGGGATTAGGGGCGGGTGGGCGCAGCGTGCCGCAGCCACGCGGGGTGGCGGCAGCTGAGGATTATTTTTGTAATTTTCTATTCCTGTGGATTATTTTTGTAATTTTCTATTAACTGTGGATTATTTCCGTAATTTTTCCCATAGCTAAACCCTGCACAATGCAGAATCGGCGCCAATCGAGCTTTCGAAAAACGATAGGCCCCAGCCACGTCGCGCTTCCATGGCGAGACAGGAGGCTGTCGCGCTTCCAGCGCGCAACGGGACGCTGTCCCTCACCTCTTCCTTCCCTGCTCGCCGTGCATGGCATGCTCGTTTCTTCAAAAAACGATAGCTTCCTCGTCGCGGTTTGAACAAACAACCGGGTATATTTGTGTCTAATGTCGAAAACGGGATACATTTTTGCATAAAACAATAAAAATAAATATAAAAAAATTAAAAATTCACAAAACAGCTCATAGGATGAATGGATGATAGGATACAACCTGATTGTGTCGGTTCATCTAGCTAGCACCGATACAAACGGTAATATATATGATTAATAGGATAGGTTATCACTTAATAAAAATCACGGCCAGAAAATAACCCGAAGCACGGTGAAGGTGCAGTCGTATCAGCTCGCGACAAAAGGGTTTCAGAGACCTATTAATATGTGGCACAGGGGCCAAGGTCGGTTAGTGAGACGATGGGAGATAAGCGTCATCTTCAAGAGGGAAACATTCTATATGTGGTAGGGGAGGAAGAAGCCTTGCACTGAAATATTTTTTGTTTGAGAAAGCCCCGAGTCCCCGACCAGTGCTCGTGCCTAGCTTAGCAACGCGAGGCAAGCGTGCATGTAGCCATATAGCTGATATAAAGTGAGATAGTGTGGAGTAGCACACCATATTATTTAAGTTTGTGTATTCTACTTTTCGCTAGCCATATAGCTGATATAAAGTTAGATTTGGGTTAACGATGCCCTCATTGCATTTGGCTTTTAGCTTGCCTGATTAGTTCACTGACAAGACCACTCGTACTTAGTGGGTTGCTGCGGCCTTGGATGGAGAGAAGGCGTCCTAACATCACGTACGTACGTTTGTTTCTTGATGATATGATCGTTTGAGGACTATTCGTTGACAGGAACATTTCATGGCGAGGGAATCACATAAGGGGTACTTGCTTTCTCTTTGTAAGAGGTCACATATTATTGAGTGGAGGACCACTGCCTTGACAAATAGAGGAGCATTGTGAAAAGAAAAGGAAACTATCGAGTATAATTTCTCTCTCAAGACAACTACAGCTAAATTCCTATCAATCATAGAAAGCATGATTGGCCAGGGTAAGATCGATCAACCAGTTCGATTCTCTCTCCGAGAGAGACCATCTGAAAATACGGTCGCCCATGACTACGAAAAGGAGTTCTTTCTTGGGCAGGTGAAAGAAGAAGAGAGATCGATCAGTCCCATAAGGAGAAAGAGTGGTTGGTGATTAAAAACCTGCTCTTGTGGCTCTCCCATGGCCCAGCCCGAGGCATCTTGAAATAAAAAGGTGATGGAATGTTGTTAGTTGTGCACTGTTCTTCCAACTTGCAAGTACAATGTTAACCTCAGATATGAGTGTGCATGAGGATTTGGCGGATAGACTAATCTTAATTTGTATCGCCTTTTCAAGAGGCGGCACATACGACCCGATTACGACGTCGAACCAGAACCAATTAGACTATGCATCGAGAGAACGATGATTGAAACTTGTGGATTCACCAAGACCAGCGCGGCGCGGGTAGCATTTCATCCGACCATCGTGCGTCAGAGGAGCTACCCAAAGACGATGCTCTCCTGAATATGGGCTTTCAATGTGGCGAGCCGCAAATCCTCCTACCATTAAGGAACGCTGTTAAATAAAAGTGAGAAAATGTGTGTTACATTATGACTTATGAATTATGATGTTAGAGTATGTGTTTGAATATCGTACATAAGTATAGTAGGGTTACATGAACTCTAACATCGACCTAGGCGAACATGATAGAGTTTGAATCAAACGTCGTAATTCTGGGCCTACAAATTAAATAGGGGGTGTATTTATTGTTAACCCACATGATAATGCCAAAACTATAGTATAGGCTCGTAGGGATTTATAATGGGTTATGGCCAAGACTAGACCTGTTGAAAGGTCGGATCGAGCCCGGCTTGGAAAACCCGATCCCGCGGCACCAGGCCCGAGCTCATTACGGCCCAGCGCGTCGGGCCTCACATTCAGTCCCAAGCCCTGCCCGAACCCTGAGAGCCCGGCCCGGCCACAGCTTAAATTGCTTTTTTTCCGGGCTCGGGCCCGGCTCGGTGGCCGAGCTTTGGATCAAGGCCCGAGCCCGGCTCGATGCGCTGGTCGGGCCGGGCCACGTGGGCTTTTTCAGGCCAGATCGGGCCGGGCTTCCAATGATCAGGTCTAGCAAAGACCAATAATGACCGATGTGTTTGTGCTATTGGAGAGGAGACGAGAAGCATTCGTAATCAGACCCCACAGATATACGTTGTCGAGTCAAACTATGTTACCAATTATATGTCTCCTGTATGCCTTTATATTATTGTGTATGGCAAAACAGTTCTATTTTTCACTATAGTAGACAGGGCTTAAGCTGGATAGCCTACTCTATTGTTACCTTCTGTATTGAACTTGAAAGCTTAATCGATTTGCTATAATAGTAAATAATTATATTATGTGCTATTTTTTATGTATGTGAAATATCCGATTATTTATCAAGCCTGACCCAAGACCGATATGCATTCATCTTAATCCCGAATAATTCAGATTTGAGTCTATCAGCTTATTCGTATACGGATTCGTATAAAAATTATGGTTTAGGATATGGGGCGAGCAATATCCGTCCGTATCCAACAAACATTTGCACCCCTACAGATAGCAAGAGGTATCGAAGAGAGAGGTGATGGAAGAAGGCCAAGGAACCTGATTAAAATTACGAAGAGAAGGGGCGAGAAAGCCCATAAGAGCATATTTATAATCGTGGGCCTGTTTTATGATGGCAGGTTTGTGATGCTAGTGTTCTGTTTGGGATATCCAATATCCAACTTAATGATACTTCAATAAAATCAACACTTTGTTATCGCAAGAATGTAGAGATGAACTTTTTATAGGTCTGAATGAATAGAGCATAAGGAAGTTTTTTATGGGTATCTACAAGGAAGTTCAGCAAATGACATCAGGATGCAACGGACCAGCAAGTCTCACACTTCCTTTACACATGGATGAATCGGGCCCCAGCCGCCAGGAATTAGCAGAGGTCTGAATAGGCTGATCACCAGAACAGTGCAAATCAGCTACAGATGACTTCCAACGGCAACAAAAAAACAAGTGAGCGTAATCTTATGAATGCAACGGCGCAGATAGCCGATGTTTCCGCGACATGAACATCTTTCATCACTCCTACAACGTTATTGAATAAATATGTACCATTTTCAGGCGAAAAGCCTGAGCCACACCCAGATCTGCAAGCCAGTTCATCGTGCTATCTCTAAAATTCTCCTAGCTTTGATGGTTTATGAACTGAACTGATGAGCCGGGAGCAAGTGGTACAAATAGAATGGAATGATGCTGATGGTCATCAACATTGTGCTACAATTTTCTTATGAGCTTCGTGAAACTACATCTCGAGTCACCGGATGTAGCTCCTAACAAATGATGTTGCTCCAATGCTACTTAAGCTGTCAGAACTCTGCCATAGGAAGTATGGGCCAAGAAAATTAGGAAACTGTGTAAAGTGTAAATATATATACATAGGGTAAGCATCTTTCAAGATTAATCAAGTACCTGGGACTTTGGAGATGGGAACACATTCCAAAACCGGAGCGTTTCATCACCAGCACCAGTAACTATTGTCTGTCGATGCCAATTAATGAAATAACACAGTTAGGCAAAACATCATACTAGGTATATCAAACATGACTGAAAAATATCAAAGTTACTAAGAATCAAGGTACGAAGTTCACCTGTCCATCAGGGGATACGGCCAAATATAATACTCTGAAGGTATGTCCAGTCAATGTGGAAAGCTACAAAGAGATAATGAGCACATTAATAGTAATACAGCAAAGATATGGCATAACTGAGCTACATAACAAGCTTGCAGCATACCTTTGACATTGTTGGATATCGCCAAACAATTATCTGATTCTGAGAATACCCATGGGTGCTAACAAGCTCATTAACATTCTTTGACCACGCAAGATTACATACCTGTTCAGTCAAATGTCATTGATGGTCAGTACACACAACAAACAGCGTGTTTCACGCTGGCACTTATGCGATTCTATATAGACAATTTCCTGCCTTCACAACGAAAGGCGTCTATTAATGATGTGAACCAGCATCCTAATAGTAGCCCTCACCACTTGCCTAACAAAACCTGATAGAAGGCACTAGGTAATTGTTAAAAAATTAGATAGTTGGCAAACTACCTGACTTCCTGTGTCCATGGAACTCAGGTGTGTATTCGTGGTCGTATTCCAAAATCGTATGCATCTATCTGCAGTGCCTCCACCAGATGCAAGAAGCCCATGTAGATGAGGTGACCAGGCAATAGCTTTTACAGCTGCTGTGTGCTCAGTATACTTCAGTACTGGTTGCACTGAATGTTGATTCCAAACAAAAAGCTGGAAAGGAAAAACATTAGTATAAGCACAAGAAAATAAGATTGTGAATTCCATGTGGAATGCACTCCATTGAGATAGAATATATGGATAGGCATCTTACTCGGTTGTCATTACCACCAGAAGCAAGCTGACGATTATCATAAGACCACTTGAGCCCACAGACCTGGAAGATGTTTGAAAATATGTAGATATGCATTATTTGAATCGTAAATGAAGCGCCAAGGGATAATCCATACATTGGACAAATAGGCAAGAGACCATCTTAGTGATGTATACAGGTGTCATCTGAAAAGGATAGATTACCTCAGATTTATGCCCAGTAAGTTTGCTAACATAGTCATCTTGAGCACGGATATCATGGTGAAGGATGCTCTTGTCGCGACTGCCAGAAGAAAGCAATGAAGAACTCCATGCAAGAGCACCTACTCGCATGTCATGGCTTTCCATGGTTTTTATTCTCTTACATCGAGTTGCATCCCATATCTACATAAGATAAAATGCAAGATGACAAACAGAATGACTAACAACCTTGGAATGTAAACTTTCTAACAATACCATCAGGCAAATTTTGTACCACCAGAAAAATATAAAAAATGAAAGAAGAGGCAATGTGGAAAAATAATTGACACGCAGATGAAGCTGTCTACAAAACTATGGTGTGTCCATCATAGATTGGTCATTTTACAGTCAACAAGTTTCCATAGAAATACGAATGCATACTAATAATCCATAGACGTACCACAACACAGGGGTCTGCTGGCGAGCAACTGATAGTATTGCAAATAATAATAATAATTTCTCATAACTCAGTGTATACTTGATGTTTGTGTTGTATGTTTTCAGGGGAAAGAAAAGAAAAGTCTTGAACTATAATCCACTTTTTAGTCTACTATCATCCTAAATTTTGATTGATCATGTACATGTCGTCTAATAATACCATATGGGAGCATGATTTAACCTGAACTTTGCCTTGGTTAGTCCCTACAGCTAGGTGAGTACCACGCTGCGCCCAACTGACGGAACAAACTGTATCATCCATCCCCAAATCGCAGAGCTTGGTGACCTGCGCGGTGATAGACTTGGTTACAATTTTTCTTCAAATCTCAGAACAGAAATCGTGCAAGGATGACCGTGGTTGCTCACCTTGCTGCTGCACGCATTCCACAAGTAGACGCAATTCCCCAATCCCACTGAGAGGACATTATGCGAGGACCAATCCACGAGGTTCAGGTAGAAGTCGTCCTGCAATGCGGGCGCATCCAGTACCTAAAAGGTGCAGAAAGAAAATTCCAGTAAGATCAAGTAGTTTCAATCGACAGCCATAAAAAAAAATCCGACCCTTTATGCACGATAACGAACTACTGGAACAGAGTAGCCCAAGGAGAAAGATCAAATCTTTATCATCCAAAGAAGCACAAGAGGTTCAATCAAGAAACAGAGTACACCAAATCAAGAAACCATGACATCCAGAAACGCCCTTCTCACCTTATAAGGAGACCTCGGGATCTTCCTAGGCCCGTTGCCCCTCGGCGTGAACACACCGGGGAACAGAACGTCCTCGTCGTCCCCGCCGGCGAAGAGGGAGCGCTTAGCATTCCGGGGGACTTCCGCCTTGAATCTGAAAATGTTCCCGCTAGCCGGGGACCCCACCGGTGAGGCGCCGACCGACGAGGAGGACGAGCACGCGGTGGCCGAGGACGCCACTCGGTCCGGCGTGGTGGGGCCGAAGAGCGCGGCGCGGAGGAGCGCGCAGTACGGCGACGAGGCGGGTGTAGATCCGGAGGACGAGCCGGCGGCATTGGCGCCGGCGCCGGCGGCGTCGTGGGAGGGAGAGGGGGCTAGGTCGAAGAGCGCGAGGTTGGATCCGACGCGGCTGGGAATGAAGCGGTCGCTGTAGACGGTGCGGGAGGCGGGCGTGGGCGCGAACGACGACGGCGAGGGTTGCGGCGGCGTGGAGGAGAGGCGGGAGGACGGCGCCGACGCGAAGCGCGAGGAGGGCGTGGAGGCCGGGGTGGGCGGCTTGGAGGACGCGGAGTTCTCCATCGGTGACGGCGGCGGCGTGTGGTGGTGGTGGCGATCCATGAGCGCCGGGAGGAGAGGGGAGCAATTTGGGGATCAGGAGGAGGCGGTGGCGGTGGGGTGGGTTTGCCGCTTGCTGTTGCTGTTGCTGCGCGCCCCCGCGCTTTCTCTCTCTCCTCCTGCCTTCTTTTTACTGTGGCTTTTTACTCCGTTATTGTTTCGGGTTTGTTCGCTTCGTTGGTTTGGGCCACGCAGAAAATTTCCCTCCAAGCCCTGGGAAACCTGATGGGAAACGGTGAAATAAAAACTGGTGCATGCACGCGCAGCTCTACACGTGTAGATCGCACGCCAAGTGACACTAATCCGACATTGCAGTTTATTTTTCCATATATATTTTTTACAAACGTTCTGCAAACCGGTTGGAAACAATATCTGATCTAAAGTGTTGAGAGTTTCCAAATTTCATTTAACGTATAGCAATACCTAAAGTGTGTTTATTTTGCTTACTAGCTGAGCGACCGTGAACTGTAGTTCTCTAAAATAAAAATTAGATATGTTCTGCATGATATTGAAAATAGCTTTCATAAATATTAACGGAAGAAATATATGTCTTGCTTGTTTCAGCTTAAATTAAATTAAGTTAAATAGAAATTTGTTATTTTTAATAAATCAAATGATATAATATTTTGTAGTCATTCCTATGGGGTTTGTTCGTAAAATATTTTTCATAATTTTTAATTCCTTAAACCAATTTGCTACAGTAAAAACAACTCAACTTTAAACTAAAACAAACAAGGTTATAATGATCTCTGCTATATAAATGCAAGCACTACGCGACTTTTGCCTTTTATGCTTATTTTACATTTCGGTCCTTATATGTTTTCCATTGTTATGCATAACTCCCTAGTTTTACCATTTTAGCCTATCAAGTTTCTATGTTTGGTGCATAAGTTTCTCACCTATATGTTTTATGAAATGTTATTATGGATACATATTCCACAAAGTAAATTTTATGATGTACGCCTTTTGTAACAAAAAATAATATTATGCTTGTGAAATGGATTTTTACGAGAAATGCAAACTCCACTTCCATTACCTCGAGAAATGAAAGGAAACAAAGTCCAACATCATCGAGAATGGAGTATTACCAAACATCATGTGTATTATCCAACATAGGAGATCGATTATCGTCGTGGCTGATATCACTGAGTACTCCCTCGGTCAAGAAATATTAGTTGTTTTGAACATTGACACAGTTTTCAAAACATAACTTTAACCATAAAAACTTGTAAAAAATTATTTACAATGCATTAAAAATTATAAAATTATAATATCCAGCATAGGAGATCGATCATTGTTGTGGCTGATATGATTGAGTATATGATATCAAGCATTGGGTATTGTCACATATCAAGTCATGCATTATGGGGCATTGAATATTGCAGGCTACTGTGGTATCATCTAGTATCGAGTATCGAGGAATAATGAACGTGCATAGACATATGTAAGTATAGAGTATCGTGAGCATGTGCTATAAGTATCATTAAGCTTTATGCTGCCAACGCTAAGAAATATATTAATGTAAAAATAGCATTAAATTAGTTCATAAAATATTTATGCTGCCTAAGCTAAAACAAAGTATTTCAACTTAGTTCATATTTTTTATTTAAAATTGCATTGTTGCATAAAAACAATAATGGTTCCTCTAAAATGTAGAGGTAAGTCTATAAATCAAGTGTCTCGACGGCTCTAATGAAACCGCCGAGAGAACACACATCCCATCATGGCCCATATATCTTTCTCAACCGCCTTTATCTTAGTCGTTGAGATTGAGACAAACCTGCCCCGCAACGCCTTCAAATTTTATTTGGCCCGCAGGCATGCAAGGATGTCTCTCCACTGCCATACAAATGCGATTGAGAGAAAGTAACGCAGATGCCAGCCGTTGAGAATAGAAATAATGTTAACTGGGTGCATATGGCTGCCGAGAATGTTGTCCGGCCGTCAAGATTTGGAGCTTTTAACGTACGTAGGGGAGTTGGACCATTGGATGAGCTAAATCATTTTGCACCTTCTTTGCCAGAATTTTCTGCAGCTCAGTCGATGCAAGACCCCGGCAGAGCTTGAAGAATTCAGGAGATGTATGGTGAGAACTCAGGCATGGCAGATTGATGGAGGCTGTGAGAGGGGACGAGTGAGCTGGATGAGTGTGGCTCGACGTGGACATGTTGCCACCGCCACGGGAGAACCACTCATGCCGAAACACAACTGCGACGAGGAGGAGCAGGTGCTGGGGCCAGCTCCAACTCCAAGCCCAACGCTTATCTCCTCCATTGCTTGGTCATTTTCCCCTTGGCTCGAGCTGGCCGATTCCTTCTCTTGGACGAGACCGAAATGATCGCGACAAGGACACCCCCCCAATCCGTGTCTCCCCCTTGTCTAATCGAATTCATCATCCAGTATCTGCATATCCGGGACATAAATGTACCTGCAATCTATTGGATTTTGGCCCATTTGACCCATCCTAAAAATACCATGCATATAAACAATAGTACCACCTTACTAGTTGGTGGGAATTTTTACCAACACATAAGGGAGAGCTTCCAACTCCCCTTATCATGAGACACATGGGGAGTGAAAGTCCAATTGCTACAGTCACACGTGCGCGATTATGCGATTTATCGTGTTTTTTAGCGTGACTTGTGAGTCTCATGACACGTTGCGAGTCGCCGTGCCGTGGATTTAATCCTGGCACGTTAATCTCCTTTTTGGTTTTTGTGGATCGAACGAACGGTTCACAACGTGTGTGCGCGCGCGGCGTGCAACGTGCGTCCGCTCTACGTGGGGAGGCAGTTACGACTCCGAGGATAAATCCCCTGGAGACTTCGTTCCTCGTCAACCTTCCTCTCGGCGTGCACCAGAAGGAGGGAGAGCGGGATCTCCGTTCCGATTGCTGCCGTTAGACCTGCACGGGAGGACGGCAATTATGTTTCTGGGCACCGCTTTCGCGCGACCGCTCGTGCCGACGTACCTCGACGTTGACTACTTCCTCTACGGCCGGTCGTCTCCTCCTCGCTTTCTCCACTTCGTCGATCCCTACATAAGTTTTCTTCTGACTCCAGTAGCCGCGAGTGCGCGGCTAGGGTTCTCTTGTTTGCCAGTATGTTCTGCCTGTTGTTTGCCTGCTTGGTTGTTCATTTGTTTTGTCGTATAATTAATTTCGGAATTGATATAATGCTTTTATTTCCAACACAATCCTGCATCGAATCCTCTAGAATTGTGCAGAAAATGCAGCACAATCATGCCCAGCACAGCTGCCCGGTCGCAGCACACTGATACCTGACGAACATGCTATCTACGAAAACGACGTGCTTTGCTTGCGCCGATCCCATGGTCCTTTTTTTTTCATGAATTTTTTTGGATCCTGATCTAACCTTGCATGTTTATGACGGCGGAGATTAGGCCGAGGCTGTGGCTACAGGTTTCTTCAGTTCTATATTGAAGCTATAATTAGATCGGACAAGCAGGGCCTGAACTGAACTGAACTGAACATGGCGATGGAGCTGTTTCATTCCTCTCACCGGAGACTTGGGAGGCATAAATAAACATCACGGGCATCTCGCTCACTGCCCACATGCTCCTGTCAGGAGTGAAGTGAATGCATCGCCAAGCAAAACCTGCAACAATTCTGCACGGAACTGGGCTCCGGTTTACTTGTATCGTGTGCACGTGTAATGATGGACACGCCCCCGCTGCGTTTTATCATGACATGGGCAGTATTTATATGCATAAGTTCTTTCTCAGAGCACCATGAAAGAAGGCTAGCAAACAACCAGAAAAACATCGAGCAGCTCGCAACAGCAGCAGGCATGCCAGGGCAAGGCTGATGAACGGACATTCCTCCGGCAAATCAGCACTACATGTGAAAAACATTGATTCAGGTAGAAATCAAAGCAGAGAAAGGGTTTACTGAAATCTACTACCAATGCATTAAGTCCTCAAAATCAACTTAGATTTGGCCAACACTTTAGCAATCTCACAAAGTCGTCACAACTGTTAACGAGCATACCGTTGTCTGAATCACCAAGACTTTTCATAAAATGAAGGGTAGTGCGCAAGCAAGCTGATACGGTGTACGTGTGTAGCCGCCAAGTCTATGTTACACATGAATTACATAAGGCAAGTGACTGGTGCAAGAAACAGCACCATGAGATTTGCCTCTAACATCTTGAATCGAATGACAGTCATTTGAAAAATGAGGATGCAAAACCACAACACTGAACCTCGCTGATGCAAAAGCTGGCTATCACTACTACTCTTCAACCCCTGTTACTGACAGCATAGGCTATTTTGATAGGTCTGCCATGCAGTTCGAATTGATTCATCCCTATAGCCTTCTCAAGTGACTCGTCGTCCTCAAAATCAACATGACAGAACCCACGAGAATCTCCGGTTCTCTTATTGATGGCAAATCTTATTGATGCGATCTTTGATGATTTGAAGAAATATCTCAAATCTTTTTCTGAAACATTCCATGACAAATTGCCAACATACGCGGAGAGGCAGCCATCAGCCTTCTCCGGATCAGCTTGGAACTCCGTCTTCCGTTGCCTCTTTGAGGTAGCAGTCATCCTACATCTTTCAACCCTCATAAACCTATTACCACTGTACACACAATGCTCATATTAGTAAGGATGGAACATTCACTGGAATACCGCCATGAGTTCAAGAGAAATTAATATGCATGCCAAAGCTTACATTTTGAATCCATCAAGCTCAAGAGACTTTGTGGCAACTTCATCTGACTGAAATAAAATAGCAGAACAAAATCAACCTTGTCAAATCGAACTAAAAAGGCCATCTAGTTAAAAGTTTTCAACTTCAGAAATTTGTTCAGCTTTCTAGGTAGTTGACTAAGTTCAGAGAGAAGCAGAGAGCAGAAATGACAAATTTGCACCATAACATAAGTAGCAGAGAGAGAACACAAGACATTCCAAATTTTGAAAATGTAGGGAAAAGATTATCAATCTTATGCCTTCGAATCGATCATGAATCTCAATATATATACAGTGAGTACTATTCGCAGACACCTAACTGAAATTGAGGATAACAAGTGCAAGATAACTTAACAGCATACACCACTACAATCGACATAGCTCATTCAAAGAACTAAACTAAATCTAATCAGGTGAGGCATTAAAATGTTGCACAATACAGTCCCAAATATGAGCACGTCGATTCAGGCCAAAAGCACAAAATAAGCATCGTTGCAAATGAGCCATTCTTATCTCAAACTTTTCAGCACTACCTAAACAGAATTCGTACAGACGATCTTAAAATGCTGAAATCACTACTGCAGTATCAAGAATCAGAGCAATTTGAAACATATGGCAATAGCAGTTCGATGGGGACCTCGAAAGAGACGAAGGCGAGGCCGCGGAAGTTGCCGGAATCGGGGAAGCGGGAGAGCTGGAGCGAGCGGAGGGGGCCGAACCGCTCGAATAGCTCCCGGATCTCGGCCTCCGTGGTCGTGTATGGCAAGCCGCTAGCCACCACCTTGGCGCACTCATAGCTCTCTGCCTCCTCCCCCACCTCCGCCACCGGCGCCGCAACGGGCTCCTCCGGTGGCTCCTGCTCCAGTATCACCGCCGGCCCGTCGTCGCCGTCGGTGGCGACGGCGGAGAGAGGCTGGCCCCACTTGTCCTTCTTGGGCTTCTTCCGCTTCTTACTCTTCTCGGGGTTGGGCTGGGTATGTGGAGTCTGGTCCTCCGCTGCCATGGCGTAAACCCTAATCCTTCCGGGCTATACCTTGGCGCCGCCACGAAAATGAGTCCTCTCTCTGCTCCGAAAATATTATCTTATTTATCACCGCAGAGAGGTGTGCAATGTGCATTGTATAATTGGACTTTATAAATTTATTACTATTACATAATGTTCCATTTTGTTTTACCCATTGCCGTTGGTGTCGGCCATTTTCACACCCTTTTACCTCTTATTCGACCTTATTCAAGCATTAACAAATAAATTCAAAAATTTATAGAGAGCTAAGTTTTTAAGAATTTATAAAAGAAAATTTTAATTTAAGAATTTTTAAGATTTTAAGAAAATGGTGGGAAATGCTTGATGATTCAATTAGATAACATCAAATCAAGGTTTTGGATAATTTATTTCTTTTAAAATTTCTTTTATTTTAAATAAATCAATTACTCAAAACCTTTTAAAATTTTCCATACTTAAATTTTTCTTCTTTTTTAGAGTTTTAAGGACTTTCTCTTTTTTTATCGCTCCATATTTTCTAATTTATTTCTTATTAGTCAAACTAGAGGTAAAATGGTCATTTCACCTAGGCATTACCCAAATCTAACGATAATGGCATGACGAAATGAAACATTGAAAATGATGGAAAATTCAAAGGGTTAAATTATTCAATGGATATTGCACAAATTTTTTATGGGCAAACAAAATTGATTGTTAGAATCTGCGGCAAGCATGGAGTTGAGATTACCACCATCTATTGAGTTCTTTAGAGGGTATAAGAATGACGCACGCAAACCTACTCCACCACACACACGCGCGTCTATTGCGCTTTTATGCCAGCACTATGTTTAATAAGAAAAGAAACTAACTTCCCAGTGCATTACCACAAAAATGCTACTATCAATACTTACATGTGTTGGAGTAACTATCGGACACAAGTGTGGAGATAAGATCACCACCTGCTATTCATTGGAAAAACCTATCCGCAGCAGGCGTGGAGATGAGAACACCAGCTCACCGCTCTCTATTGAGTTTTATGTCAACACTATGTTTAATACAAAAAAAAAACTAGCTACCCAATGCATTTAGAACAGAATTGCCAAATAAATTCTAGGCTATTTCTGGTCTTATGATATACACCGGGAAAACTACTGGTATACTTTAGTATGCACAGTTATTTTAGGTTCTATTTTTTTTGAGCGGATCTAAATGGCTGAATAGCTGAACGACTGAAATGATTGAATTTTAAGATCTTCTCAATGTAGTTTCGAGATTCGGATTCATTTTCTTTTGACTTGCTTTTTAAAGCGTTAGGACACACCTTTAAAACAACAAAAATACGACTTAAAAGATACAAAGCATTTTTTTTTATCATAGATAAATTGTTAAGCTAAAAAGAACATATAGCCTTAGACTCGTATGATCATTGTGTTTGATTTGTTTATATTCTTCACATCAGCGTTCGTACTGCACCGCGGTACAATAGCAAACATAAAAGATATACTGTCGTTTAAGTACAGCAACACCAAACTGAAAAGATACCATTGGCGTGCCCCCATTGTAAATGATCTGAATAATTATACTGAGATTTGTCCCACATGCCACTACCGCATATCAGATTACAAATGACCAGTAACGGAATACAATCTTCTCAGCAGAGCAATCATGTATGACCGTCCCAGGATAATTTCTTGTTTTGGTGTCTACACGAGGCAGCATCCCGTAGAACAAGTGGGAGCCAAATTAATTCTCAGATCAGCATGCAACAGAAATATCCAGGCTTCAGAAAATCAAATCATAGTAGCTGGTGCACTCTGGAGACACTTACGCAGCGCCTAAGAAAAGCATATAGGTGATGGAAAATAAAAGCAATATCTTAAGATGGCAGATATTCGGGCGAATAAATTTCTTGGCATAGACATGCTGAAGCACACACACAGCAACACTCTTGAGATGACCAGGCAAACCGGAGTTTCACATTATCAAGCATTCAAAACAGTTAAGAAGCCACAGTTAAGAAACCCGTTTACATCCGAAACGGATCTTACATCACAATTGTTCCACAATGATCGACAAAATACTTCTCAAAGCACCTTTTTCCAGGTTATGTTTGATCTAGTTCCATATTTGCGGAGGCATTCATTTAAGATCTAGCGAAAACTATGCGGATGTGCAGCATGGACCACTAAGCAGTCAACATTCTTAGACCAATGGAGGATACTGCTTGGCCTGCACCCGAACACGCCTCTTGTATTCTGTCGGATCCTGCAAGCAAACTCAAAAGGACTGTTAATACAGAGGACTGGATAACTGAGACATCAACTGTAAGATTTAGGACAAATGGTAAAGTTGCAAGAATTGCATGTAGGTTCAAAAACATGCAACTCAGCATCATTTTTTTGCGCTGTCATGCGATTTTGCAACTTTCATGCGTGCAATTAAACCAAGGACATAAAATAGTACGACTCAGTGCATGTAGCTCAACCCTGATTGGTCAGTTTTGTCTAACCTGGATAAAAAGGTGATAACCATCTGTCTGAGCAGGGTCAGCAGGATTTGGCTGATCAAGCAAGTCCTGAATTCCGACAAGGATCTGCTTGACAGTAATGGCCGGTCTCCAACCCTGAAAACAGGCAATTGAAACAGTAACACATGCCATCAATGCTAGCATATATAAAACTCAAAAGATAGTTCACAAACTTACACTGTCTTGAATTCTATACGAGCAGAAGTTAATAAATAGTTCGCAAACTTACGCTGTCTTCGTTGAGGATTGAAAGGCAGACTGTTCCAGAAGGGTACACATTTGGGTGGAAGAAACCCTGAGGGAACTTGCACTTCGGAGGCTTGCTAGGGTAGTCCTCACTGAAATGAAGTGTCAGAGGAAAATATCCTCCTTCCCAATCAGTCTGCCAAAAACATAAGGGTACTCGTTAAAACTAGGTCTTATTGCAGACAGTCCATAAGAAAAGCCGCAAAAAAAGAAACTAGTTTCAAGAACATACAGGCTTGAGAAATGCTAACATAAGATTTCTCACGTTGACCATATGCAAGAACTAAGTAAAACCACCTCCATGAAGTCATTTTAATGGTAGTACCCTCTTGTAAGTTGTAACCCATTCGATGCCCAACATTTTTCATCTAGTTCATTTGCGCTATTCAAATGAACTAGAGGAATAGTGTTGGGCATCAAACAGGTCACAAAAAGGTACTACCATTAAACATACCCTGAGACATTAAATGACATCCAAGAAAGAGAGCATGCAAAGCAATCAGCTTAGTACACTAACAGAGACAAAGTATGTTTTTGCACCAGTTTTAGTTGTGTTGCAACAACTCCTGGACATGTCCAAAAAATTTCAGCCCAGTTATCTCCATTGTAGATTGTAGACAACTCAAACTAATCTACACTAGTCAAACTGGTCTACACTAGTGAATTGCAGAACACACAAAAGATTGCCTGGTAAGAATCATTGGGTTATAGTTTTTTTAGAGGATATGATTTCTACAAAGAATGTTTGCTACAAAAATCTGTTTTGAAGAGCATGACAACATGAATAGGACATAATGTTACTGCAAGCTCACAAGTCAAGATCAGACAAATCTGTTTTATCAAGTCAAGCATATAATAGAGCTCACACAAGTTCCTGCCTCCCCCAACCCCGCCCTCCAATGAAACTCCAAGGCCACCTTTTCAGTGATCATGTCAAGCCCTTTCCCTCAAGTTCAGTAGATATGTAAATATAATGAGCCTTACAAAGTCGGTTATGGAACCAAAATTTATCTCTATGTACCTAGCCTCAAGTCGATCAACGGCGGGAGTCAGGTGCTAACAGCTGAGAAGCCCACAATCAAACCATCTCCCCCATGGCGAATGCATAGAGAAACCACAAATCAACCAACAATGCATTAAGCGATCGAACAAACTAATGTATCCAGACCAGCAAGACAAAATGGCCACCACAAAATCTATTTTTTTACAGACTAGGAACAATGCAATGGCTCCAAGTTTCAAACTTGAGAAGGTGTGTCAGTTGTATGAATGCAAACCGAAGCCCGGTCCCGAGTCCCAACCTCCCCTCCCCCAACAAACGGAGATAGTATGAACATGTGTTCCACTCTACAAGAGAGGCACCCGATCAAACAGTTAAAAGGTAACATGAAATACACAAGGCCGTCCCAGTGCGGAATCGGACCAGGAAACTAGTACGGAGAGGACGGAGAACTCGAGTTCTCGGATCTCAGTGGTAGTGTTCAGCAAATACAGTGTTGCTTACCCCCTGCTTGCCGGGGATGGTGCAGTGCCAGACCATGAGGTTCACCGTCCCGTCGCTCAAAGTCTCCGGCTTGGCGACGAAACCCTACAGAACCGAGGGGGAACAGATCAGGCGCGAGGATCGGCGACGGAAAACAAATCGGAAAGAGGGGCGGATGAGATCGCGGGGCACAGACGTGCGGGTGGTTCCTCCGCCAGGCCTTGCGCTCCTCGGCGAGGCGGCCGCGCGCGATTCCTCCGGACATGGCGGCGGCGGCTTCTCTTCTCGTCTCCTCCGGCTCTGGGGTTTGGTGAATTGATGGGGGCGAGGGCGAGTGGAGTCAAGCCGAGCGAGCGCTGCGGTCTTGTTCCTTTTTTAACTCCGCCCTCTTTTCTATCGCCCCCGCTTTTCCTCTTTCCTCTTCCGCCTTTTCAGGAAGTGGGGCCCGGGTGTCAGCGGCGCGGGAGGCGGGCGCCGCGTGGGATGGCTGCGCAGGCGCGTGCGACGCGGGCACCATCAGGCTGCCCGGTGGGGCCAGCGTCCACTGGGGCCTGGGGGGTGGCGCCGCTGGGCGCTTCGGTTTCCCGGTTCCTTGCTTCGGCCGTAAGGCTTGTGGTGGGCAATAGCATCCGATTCCGGGCGAGGATGAACGGACGGCGGATGGGGGGTCGCTGTCGCGCGGGTCAACGTTGGATGAGCGCGCGCGCGCCAGTGTGCTCCAGCTGGGTGAGCCGGAAGGGAACCCCCGGATCGGCGATCGGAAAAAGACCCGGAGGGTTCGCATTCCACGTCCTTTTCCTGCCTGCAAATACACCCTTAAGATATTGAATGGGTGTGGACGGTGGACAAAGCGAATTTGAACTTGGTTTTTACGGAGATATCTATCTGCCCGTACCAGTGCTACTGGCCTCGTGCACTACAGCCTAGCGTAGCGTATCGTTTTACCGTAACAAGATTTTACCGTCTTTAAAAAAGAATTAATTATTAAAAAAAATAAAAATAGTTTTAGAATATTTAAGAGGTCATGGGTTGCCTGCTCTTGGCATCGGTGCTCGGCGACCAGCCCGCTCCGTCTATAGTTCCACAATGGTGCCGCCCTTGCTTCTTCTACCCATCCCGCCTCATCCCCCGTATATTGAATGGGTGTGGACGGTGGACAAAGCGAATTTGAACTTGGTTTTTATGGAGATATATCTGCCCGTACCAGTGCTACTGGCCTCGTGCACTGCAGCCTAGCATAGCGTATCGTTTTACTGTAACAAGATTTTATAGTCTTTAAAAAAGAATTAATTATTAAAAAAATAAAAATAGTTTTAGAATATTTAAGAGGTCATGGGTTGCCTGCTCTTGGCATCGGTGCTCGGCGACCAGCCCGCTCCGTCTATAGTTCCACAATGGTGCCGCCCTTGCTTCCTCTACCCATCCCGCCTCATCCCCCGTTTCGCCAGCGGCGTTGCCTCGTCTCAGATTGGACCAACAACATCGATAGGTTAGACTCGAATACCTTTGGGTTTTGGGTTTAGGACTAAGTTTGGACCTGTGGAAGGTTTCGAGTCTAGGTCTAAGTGGGATGGTCGGGTCTCAAATCCAAGTCCTCAACGGTTGGACCCAGGGTTATAGAATCGATTGCCATCCCTATGAGCAAGTTCCATAAAAACCTTATCCACGCATCTTCTGGTGCAAGATCTCAACAACGTCGGTACCAGAGCCTTGCTCCCCCCTCCCAGATTGCAAGTAACAGGTTTGGTAACAAAGCCATCCAAAAGACTAATTGAACAACATATCATTGTTATTAAACTGAATTCAGGGCTAGATTGAGTCACCGATAGCACTGCTGAAAGAGTTCTTTGAAACATAGTGATAGTGAGGTTTCAGTTTCAAAGAACCCTATTGCTACTGGTCCGTCCACACGGGACGGGCGTATTGCAAAAGAGTTCCTTTAGATTGGAGCGTTATATGGAACGCTTCGTTGGATTTATGGAACTTTGAGTGCGCTCTGGATGCAATATTGCTATGCGTTTTATAGTCAACTTTCTTAGGTATTTTATCTATTTTTGTGTTAGAGTCCAGTGTCCTTTGCATACTAGCAATATATGAGCTCGGGATGTGAGATTGTGAGCTGGTGTATTGCTCCATCGAGTGAGAAAATTAGGAAGAAGAAAAAAAGGTGTTTTTCTGTGAAGGGTGCATGCACCGCTAAAAATCAGTCTTTTGTGTGTGTTGATTCCCTACATTATGTGGTACGATTCTTCAAATATTTTGGCTTTTTTTCTCACAAGGCTCCTTTTGGTGATCTAGGCTAGTTTGATTCAGTTAATTGAATGCACATCCTTGCCTAAATTGACTCGATTTATTTTTTTTAATGCAGAAGATTGTCCATGAGGTCTTTCTGTACAAACCCAGTAATAACAGATATCATACATTCAGAAGTTACCCATATGACTTGACTGAGACTATACCCGTTCCTGGAGCCAGTGCTCGGAGAATGGTTGTATCACTGAGATCCACTAGAAAGATATTCCGCAATGCTTTCAAAATCCTAAGGAAGCTGAAAATGCAAGGCCTAAGTTTAAGTGGCCATTTTAGTGGCAGGAACTGGGTAATTATAGAATATCACCAAGTGTTCCTCAAAAGCTGCAAGAAACATCTAGAGAGGTACACTCGGAAGCAGTGGCAGATTTAAGATTTTTTTTAAGTCTGGACAAACTAATAAATATAACTTAACAAAATCAAAATATTTAATTTATTAACAATTTTTCTATTTTTATAATGACTTATTACAGGATTCTCTAATTTATTTCATTATATGTTTAATAATAAGTTCTAATTCGACGTAATGGTGATGGAAGCGTTTGGCTAGAATAGAAAAATAGAATCAGACTTCAGGTTCGAAGTAATTACACATATAGAAATTTAAAAGAAATCGATATGATCCATGCCATAATCCATATTGGATTCCCCAAGTTATTAAAGAAAAAGGGGGCAATTGACGAATTAGAGAAAGATCTACAAAAGGAAGTTAATTCTGTAGACCAGAGACTTAATATTGCTACTGAAAAATAATACAATGTAGTGTAATGGAGAGGATTTGATGATACAATAAGCATGCATTTATATTCTTATTATATCGTTATGTTGTCGCCATGTGGCACAATGCAAACCATATAAAACTTAATCTAAAATCATACATGAAAAATCAAGATTTTTATGTTTGAAAAATATCTAGCAATATATTATCTTATTCTATTTTTTTTACTTGTTGATCAAAGATAGTACTACATAATAAATATTTAGTTCTATATATTTATATTTCATAGGAAGCCCATCTAGGCCAAACCAATTGGGCTTCAAAAACAGGGCCAAGTCCAGCCCAACTATAATTTAGGTGTTGTTTATTTCAGCGTTGAATAAAGTGGAGTTTTATTGTAGCAAAAATTAAGAGTTTTTAAAAAGTGCTCTAATAATTTTAAAAAGTAATTAAAAAATAGTTGTAAAAAGTAATTAAAAAATAGTTGTACAATATTGAGAAGAACTACAAATTACTACAGCATGTTGGCTATATAAAATTAACAAAATTTGATATAGTAAAATTCAACTTAATTTTAAGCTGAAAGAAATACGGACGGACGGACGGACGGGCCTAGGCTCGGCCGGCCCGACAAACTGACGGGCCGGGCCATGTACCGGGCTGTCCAGGTCTTGCCGGCCCCTTGGCCTTGTCCGTTGTCCTCCAGCCGATGCGTGATTCCTCGTCGGCTCCTCCACGACGCCGCCAGGCCGCCGCCTCTGTCCGCCTCGCTCGCTTGTTGCCTCCTCGTTGGCGCCGCCTCGCCGCTGTGCGTTGCCTCGTTGGTGCCGCCTCGCTGCTGTGCGTTGCCTCGTTGGCGCCGCCTCGCCGCCGTTCGTTGCCTCACCAATGGTACCGCTGCCTCACAGCCCCCCTCTCTCTCTCTCTCTCTCTCTCTCTCTCTCGTTTGGTTTCCCCCATGTCGTGTGATCTCAGATTTGATCCGAATTCGACGAAATAGTTTGTGTGTTTTTTCAATAAATATGATTTACTTATTTTATTTTATTTTGATGATGAACCCTAAATCCCTTGAGCATTCACGGTAGCCCGGGCAGCTGCCCCCTGCCCGGGCGGTGGATCCGCCACTGCTCGGAAGAACGGGAAGAGAGACCGTGCGCAGTTTGTGAAGATAGCCCGGAAAGATCTGTTCTACAAGGAAGCAATACCCGAAGATCTTGACATATGGTTGTACAAACTTTCGAAGGGGAGGGATGAAGACACGCTATTAGCGATGAATTTAGCGCTGCTAGAGCCTTGGTTGGCGGGAGTGTTCTTCTTGGTGATGCACAGCATCTATTACGACATTAGAGAGAGTTCTGACTGGAGGAGATTCAACAACCTTTCAGCCAACCTAGTTTTGTACATCGACTGGCAAGAGTTCATGGGAACTAACGATGATTCAATGTACCTGGACAATGCATACACTAGAGAGACATTCTTGTATGAGGACGAGGACGGCAACACGACAAAGTATGAGAGAGGGGTGACTGGTATTATCCGTCTTCTGAAGAACACGAGAGGCCACAGCGCCCGGAAAGAGATGCTGTTCGCATACGTTATTCTCGATGCATTCCCAAGATTGTTCAATGACCTACAGACCGAGCTATACAGGGATGGGAGCCTCGATGATCTGGGCTTCGATGACCTGGATTGAGGCGCGGCGACCAGAGTCTTACATACGGACATACCTTACACTGTACAGAATCAGAGTCTAACATCTTGGGTGGATAAACAGAAACTGTAAATTTGCCTGCCACTTCTTTTACTGGTGTTGGTGTTTGCTGAATGCACGTAATTGGACAAATTTTGACTGCTGTTATGACAAACTGGCAAGTTCAAGTGTGTATACGGATGAAAGCACTGATATTTTTGGTACTAAATTGGCTCGGAGTGTTGTTGCAATATGCAGTACATTCATACCTAGTTGTAACAGTGTTGGTGATGCAAGTATTAGGTAATACCTGCTGTAGTGTTTTTCTCCAAACAAAAGTGTTCATATATTTTCCTCTTTGACCTTGTGCGGAGACAGCGATACAAGGACCAACACAGAGTGCATCAATGCCAGATTCACGTCCGTGGGCCTTTAAAACCAAAAAAAAAAGCTAGTAAAATATTCTCAATGAAGTCAAATGGCAGAGGAAATGTTTCATCCCATGTTCTACAAAAGGAAATTCCTTGATCTTGATCGTTCTCAGTTCGTCACCTTGTCAAGCGTGGCACCTTTCATGGCATAATATTTAATCACCATGCATACAAGCTAAAACACATGCATGTTGTTACCCTCAGAGCATTAAATGAAAATTAAACAGCTACTGATCTGTGGAACACATTGTATTTGTAATCAGTTTTTGGTTTGGTTGATCGGTAATTTAGTATGCCCTGTTCATTAAGTGGACTATCTAATTTTGGGATTATTTAATTGTACTAAGTAGATGGGTGATAGAGTTTTCTAGGCAGCAATATGTATAGGACATGCACAATGCAGCATGCATGCTGATGAAAAGAGCCAGATCATTTGTCACCTGCATAGAAGCTCTTTTCTCTAATACAGTTAAACCTGTACAGGTGCTTACATGTTGCACTTGTTGAAGTGGGAGTAACTGCAAGTCTTGTGCAAACTTAAGCACCGCATAAGCACCTGCATTGTGCATGAACTCAATGGAATAATTAAGGCCTCATAGAAAATTTGTGATGTCATAGTATATTGAGTACAATTGATGTATAATGAGTTTGATTTTGTGAAATTGTCGGCAATTTTCTCTGTCTTTCTTTTTTTTTGGTGGGTCCAGAATTGGTTCTTCGGTTGGTATTCTTATACATTAGGTATGGGAGCATGCATTTGTATTTTTTTTTCATGGATGACGTGCATAGGTGATTTCACAGATTAAGTTAGATGGATCCTCTAGAAATCTCTGTAACTTTATGCAAGATAGCATTCAAACTTCATTTGAATTTGGTTCAAGATTGCCTATGATTTCCAGAAAAAAATGCCAATAAGCTCCTGTTTGTAAGCCTTTTCAGAATCGACAAGGTTGTGCTCCTTCAAATTGCAGGCTCTAAAATTAATAGAAATAGATTTAGGTAACTTCTTTCTGTTGGAGGGACCAGTTTCATGTGATCCATTTCAAATTTATTAAGTTTAGGTATCTTCTTTTTATTGGATGGTCATATAATCTTATTATCTTTTGCTTCCCAGTTTCTCCATCTACGGTCGTGCACATGTTCAAAGGCTGAATGAGAAGCCTGATTTTTTTAAGGTGATACTTATTCAAAACTTCTTATTTCATATATATTGAAGTACACTAAAATAAAAGGTTGCTGCATTGGTTGGTGTTGAGCTGCAGGCTTAACCGTTTATCATGGTTCCATGCTTTTTTTTGTCCTATCTGAAGCTTTGGAAGTCTAAACCATGAATCCACGTTTTGCACCATGTTATTATATAGATCTTTGCTGCCTTAAATTTTCAGTCAATTCTGAGACAGATTCTTGTTATTTGTTAGGTCTCTGGGGCTCTAGATTTCCAATTACATTAATCTTCAAGTTTGAGACAGCTGATCTGGCTGTTAGATTATTTCCAGGGGCTTGCTTCAGAACTAACTCTCTTCAAGTAGGATGCTTTCACATATAAGATGAAGAAATCCGTTGTGTATTGAACAAAAGACTTTTATCCATGATTCATAAGAAATGTATGGATACATAACATCTGAAGAACGGGGACTCTAAAGAAGCATTTGCCAGTACCGGAACCTGTGGAGGGGCCGGATGAAGTTTAGAAAATTGTAATTGTAAGACCTAGGACTCCTAAGGTTAGTTTTGGCATTTGATGACCGATGCCACATCAACCAAGATTAAGGATTTTATTTTTAGATTTCTTTTAATGATTTTGATTGCGTGCGTGTCGAGGCTCGAGCACGTCAGGTGCAAGTCTTAGTCTCTGGCAGGTTGGTCCCATTTAGTACTCGAGTCTCCGTCCTTATCCTGTTTCTAGCTGAGTCGAGAAGTTTCTCGAAAGACCGAGAGTGCCAGGTGTCCGGGGTTGGTTTGCTTCAGGTAGAAGTCACGGAAGGGCCCGGAAGAATCTGAGGACCCTTTACACGTGTTCGGGTAGGTTTCGTAGCTGCCAAGTCCACTCAAAGAATATCCGGCGTGAAAACCTCCTGCCCAAGCCAAGTGATCCTTATCCGAGTCCAAAAGCCGACAAAACCCCTAACAACCCTACTCGCCTCTCAAATCCTTCCAAATCGAGGCTTGAGTCAAAACAGCAAAATTGACAAGAGGCCAATGGCCCAAACGTTTTAAAAAATGAATAAAATTGCTCAACCAAAATAATTTTCTCTCTCATGAAGTTTGACTGCCAAACTAGTGCTAGTTTAGCTCCAAAAACATTGTTAGCTAGTATTCTCCTCTGCATTTGAATACTATGGTTGAAACTCGTGGCTATAGGTTAATCTAGTACAAGTGCTTGGTTGCTAATGATTAAAGATCACATAAAACATGCTTAAATTGTGCTAAGTTGATCAAGTAGCCGTGCACTAGACTTGATAGACATGTAGTGGTCTACTGGTCTTGTTTGGCGTTGGTATAAATTGTCAAGCTCGTGGTTCACTTTCTCATTTGCATGACCAAAGTAGTGCCAGTTTAGCATTTCTTTTTGCATTTTGCTTACAAGAAGGGGGAGAGAACGTGCAAAATCAATCTCTTTGTACATTTTGCTAAATTTGGCTAAAAGGGAAAGCATGGTTAGTTAAATGCCTAAGTTATATGTGAGCATGTGTTGAGGGGGAGCGAGAGAGCAAAACTTAAGAAATTTGAGCCCATTTGTAAATTTCAGCATTTAAACTCATATGCAATGATCTAGGGGGAGTTAAAATTGAGAACATATGCTTATGCCCTTGTGGCTTCACTTGTGCTATTGCCTTGTGTTTAGATCGCTCTAGATCATGTCTCATTAATGCTTGAAATTCCTGCTCATTGCCATATGTATCTTGCTTTCGAATAGTCCCAAATTTGGGTTGTATCTTGCTCATGCTTAGTCCCCATTGAGGGTTGTATCTTGCTATTGGCATAGTCCCAATTTGGGTTGTATCTTGCTCTCTCATGGTCCCTTCTAGAGGGTTGTAACTTGCTCTTGAATAGGCTTGTGCCCATGATGCTTAGGTTGGTTGAAACATGCTCACTTTGCTCACCAAACAACTAGAATGTGCTTAGGTTGGTTGAGCTTGCTTGCGTTGTGCTACATTTGCAAATGGCTTGGATATGCTCAAAACATGCTCATAATTTGGGTTGGACTTTGGCTTGTGCAAAGGCTTATGCGACTAACCCCTTTGCCATGAGAATATATGCACTTGTGCTCTTGTGAGATTGTTTTGTAGAGTCTTGTCACCAAACTGTCAAAAAGGGGGAGATTGTAAGTCCATTGGACTAAGTTTAGGTTTTGCCAATTAGGTGCCACGTCAACTAAGGACATTACTTTTGCTTAGCACATTCTCTTCATGTCTTTTGGTAGCGTGCGTGTCCCTAGCACAGCTTGGCATGTGAGACTCAGTCTCTGTCAGGTCGGTCCCATTGAGATCTCGTCATCGTCTCTCCGGGTAGAGTCTAGGTGAGTCTAGAATGTTCGAGAGCGTCCGAGAGAGTGCTAGGTGTCCGAGGGGGTAGTTGGCTAGCTATCTATGCCATCGGGTGGGCCCGGAAGCATCCGAGGCGATGTGTCGTGTTCCGGGGGAGGTTTCGTAGCCACCAAGTCAAGTCTAAAGTCTTAGGCGCGAAAAACTCCCGCCCAAAGTGATTCGATTCTATCCGAAAGTTTTCGTGGGTCCCACCAAGTCCAAAGCAGACAAAAGTGACCAACTAATTCATACCAAGCCACCCAAGACCAAGAGAGAGAGAGAGTGGGCAAGATAGAAGAAGAGAAGAGAGGCTGCCCGGTGGGCCAGCACACAGACTGGCCATACCGGACGCGTCCGATGACCTCCAGACGGTCCGGTGAGGCCGTCTCTAGAAGGGGTCATTTTGGGGGTCCTCGTACGGTCAATTTACCGGACGCGTCCGGTGATCACCGGACGGTCCGGCGAGGGGCGATCCAGAAGGTGTCACGCGCAGGTAGACAGTTGTATGGTTGCGTGACCGGACGCGTCCGATGAATCTCCGGACGCGTCTGGTGAAGTTTGTTGCAACGACCGGACGCGTCCGATGAATTCACATATCTGACTATCTGAGCCGCCCACGCGTCTGTCTTAGCTCCACATTGCGCCACACGTCCTGTTACGAGTTGGGGGCTATAAATAGAGGTCGTGGCTGAGGTCTAGACTTGAGAGAGCTCATTATTTTTGCCCCCCACCTCTTGTGTTCATGTGTGAGCTTCTCCCCATGGTCTCTCCTCCTCCCATGGCCTCCACACCTAGGGTTAGTGCTTGAGAGAGAGAGAGAGGAGAGGAGAGGAAAGGTAAGGGAAGGTAAGCACGGTCATCCCCTTCGTTTCCCCCATGGTTTGGCTTGGTTTTTCCGTGGGATTTGGTATGGGCTTTGGGGTTCCCCGGTGAGTTCTTCGTGTGTGCTCTTTGGGTCTCACTTGCCGGTGTTGAGTTCGTCCTTGCCATCCCCGAGCTTCGACGTCCAAGCCTTCGTCCGTGAACCGCTTCACCAACAACCGTACAAGTCTTTACCAACGAAACCCTCGCCACGGGCGGGGTCACCTGGTGCGGGAACCGGGTTCTTCCACCTCGCCGGAGACGAGGTCCGAGGGATGCCGTGCTCGACGTCAACTCCGGGCGCGTGGAGGATGCCAAGTTGCCGACGTCAACACCAAGGTTCAAGTCTCTGCCGGTCCATGTCCAAGCCGAAGACTCTATCGCCTACATTGTACAAATACCTTATGTAACATCCCAAAAATTTGGCACGTTAATTTTTTAAAAAATCATGACATTAAAATAATTTAATAGTCATCTGCATCATGTCATAAGTGCATCATTAATTAAATTGTTTACTTGGTAAATAAAAATATTTGTGCATTTTAAACTTTATTAATGTTAACTCAGCATCTTATAAGCATCGTTGACCAGCTGTGTAAATTAATTTGTATAATTTTAGAATTCAAGGAGAAGTTTTAATTAATTTTTACAAGAGCAAACAAAAAGAGTAAATCCTTATCTTTTCTCTCTGTTGGGTTTGAAGTCCTCTGTTTTCTTCGTGCTGAGCTTCGCCCGTCACTCCGTGCTGCCTCTGCACGAACTTTCTCCACCACCATGACTCAGCTGTCGCTTGCGAGTTACTCCACCCAACGCTCTTCTGCGCCGTGCACGCACGCTCTGCACATTTGACTTCGCAAGACCTCGCCTCGCCGTCGCGTCTCTGCCGCTGTGCTCTGGCCGCGCCTTCGTGTCGCTGCCGCTGTAGAGCAATAGCACCTGTCCATCGTTGCTCCCGGCGAGATTACGAACGAGCCGTCTCCGCTTATAAATTAAGCGCTGAGCACCGCGTTTCTTCTCGCCTTGCGCCGTGCCGTGCTCTGTACTTCTCCCCGGTGAGCCTTGTTCAATCCCATTGTCTTCCACAATTCCCTAGTTACTTCCTCACTCGCTTCCTCTCATCCTTCATACCGCAGCGTCGAAGGAACCCGAAGAACCACCAAGTTAAAAAGAAGCTGCCGCCGTAGAGCTCAGTTCGCCGTCGCCTTGGTAAGCCTCTGCACATCTCTAGGTGCGCGTGAGCTTGGAAAGATGATCCCGGGGTGTCCGTAGTCTCCCTAGCGTGTGCCATGTTAAGCTAGAGCTCCCATGGAAGCCATGCGAGCAAGCTACGAGCGTGTCCTGTAGATTGTGTATAAATACGTGCGTCGGCGCCGGAACCAATCGGTCGGCGAAACCGCAACTTTAGGTCCCTTTGGAAACGCTGAGTCGAGAGGAATCCATTTTTGCAGTCGGTTCGTCAAAGGAGGTCGCCATAGCCGGATAGCCGAGCTCCAGTGAGCTCCAATGGAGTTGCCTGTGTACGTGCTGTGTGCATGGATGTGGCTAGCTAGAGGTTGAAGAAGCGGGAAGAGACTAAGAAAGAAACTCGCTACGGCATGAGGCCAAATGGCGAGAGTATTTTGAGAATGAGCCCCAAAAGATAAATATCTGAGCTTACAACTTTCTGAGAAATGCTTTTATAAAACTAGGAAAAGAACAAAAACGCATTTCCGCAAAACTACCCAAGCCATCCATTGGTACTAAACCCCATCTGCATATATCCTCGACTTGCTGAATACCTTTGTACTCACCCCTCTTTCTCCTTCCCCTCTTTCAAAAATTTCAACAGTCGAGGAGGCTCCCTACGACTCGCCATTTGAGGAGGACCCGGACTTCGAGGAGGAGGAGAACTTCGAGGACGAGGCGTAGGGTTGTGTCCTGCCTGCCGCTTTGCCTGTGAAATAGTCTAGCTACTAGAATAAATCGTGCCATGTTGGGCTCCTGCGTTACCGTGTGTGTAACTCTGTATCTTGGCCTGCGTGCCGTGCTTGATGTATTAAGTTGTGACTTCTTTTGGGACGCTTATTCCCCTATGTTGTAATAATGTAACTCGAAGGCAATGTACCATTATTGTTAAATTGTGTGTGCTAGCCATGATCTTCTGGGACTAGTACTGTATGCATAATTAGGATTCAGTCAATTAGACCGGGTCCTGACACCTTATGTGCGAAGATCGGCGCCTACCAAGGTGCCGGGGTGTCGGGATAGCCTTCAACGTGTGAAGGAGCCCGGCCTCGGTGTGAGGGTCCGAAGCAAGCCTAGGGCTTAGTCCCCGAAAGCTTCCCGAGTGGATTGCCGACACAGGACGAGAGAGTCCCGGTCTCTCTTCGGGGAGATTCGGCATCGTGGAGTAGGTGCTTGCACCGAACCACGTTAAAAAATCGGTGAGCGTCTCTTCTACCTTTTCGCAATTTACTTCTCGCTCATTTACTTGTATTTGCTTCAGCTATCTTGTTTAGAATTGCTAGAGTTTAATTCCGCTTCGTTAGCTCCTTCGATAGTTAGTCAAATTAGAATTAGGATTTCATTTGATTAAATCAACAAGAAAATCATAAAAAATTAGGACGTAAAGTTTAATAGTGTCCTCTTCACCCCCTCGAGGCCACCGATCCATACATTGGTGGAGAGACCGAAACAAAATGTTATAGGCACAAAATGGGTCTTCCGCAACAAACAAGATGAACATGGCGTGGTGACAAAAAATAAAGTAAGGTTGGTTGCACAAGGCTTCACGCAAACCGAAAGTTTGGATTGTGGTGAGACTTACGCTCCTGTAGTAAGAGTAGATGTATTAGATTTTTAATTTCTTTTGGTACTCACCATAGTTTTAAGTTGTGGCAAATGGATGTAAAGAGCGCGTTTCTTAACGGTCCACTTTCCGAGCTTGTTTATGTTGAGTAACCACCGGGTTTTGAAGACTCCAAGTTCTCAAACCATGTCTACAAACTGAGGAAGGCACTATATGGGTTGAAGCAAGCTCCACATGCCTGGTATGAATGTTTGAAAGAGTTCTTGGTAAGAAAAGGATTCAAAATGGGTAAATCGGATCCTACTCTCTTTACTAAATTAGTAGATGGTGATATTTTCGTCTGTTAAGTTTATGCTGATGATATCATTTTTGGATCTACTAATAAGTTATTTTGCGAGGAGTTTAGTCATCTTATGACTAAACGCTTTGAAATGTCAATGATGGAAGAACTCAAGTACTTTCTTGGACTTCAAATGAAGCAAATGAAGGAAGGTACATTTATTAGTCAATCAAAGTACATCAAAGTTATGCTGAAAAAGTTCGAGATGAGTGATGCCAAGCCATTCAAGACTCCTATGCCAACCAATGGACATCTTGACTTAAATGTAAATGGTAAGGACATCGACCAAAAGGTATATCGTTCTATTATTGGTTTTCTTCTTTATCTTTGTGCATCTAGGCCTGATATTATGCTTAATGTGTGCATGTGTGCAAGATTTCAAGCTGCATCCAAAGATTGTCATTTAATAGCAGCCAAGAGAATCTTGAGATATTTAGTACACACTCCCAACTTTGACCTTTGGTATCCTAGAGGATCAAATTTTGATCTAATCGGCTATTCGGATGCGGATTATGCCTGTTGTAAAGTGGATAGGAAGAGTACTTCCGGTACTTGCCAATTCCTTCAAAGGTCGCTTATTTCATGGGCGTCCAAAAAAGAACATTCTGTGGCCCTATCCATAGCCGAAGCCGAGTATATTGCGGCAGGACATTGTTGTGCCCAATTACTTTGAATGCGGCAAACACTACGAGATTATGACATCAACATAAACCATATTTCACTTTTGTGTGACAATGAGAGCGTCATAAAAATAGCCAACAATTCCATCCAACACTCCAGGACCAAACATATCGATAGTCGCCATCATTTTCTAACAGACCACTCAACCAAAGGTGATATCGATATAACGCATGTGAGAACCGAGAACCAGTTAGCTGATATCTTCACCAAACCACTTGATGAGAGAAAATTTTGTGAGTTGCGGAATGAACTAAATATCCTTGACTCACGGAATGTTGCTTGACATCTTGCTCACATTGTTTGGTGATTGAAAAGAGTTTAAAAAAATCTTTGAATTTATTTTACTATAGCTATATAGGTCTATATTAATTTGTTTGATTTGGTTCTTTGGATATTTGTGTCCATTTGTTCACCCAACTTGATCCACCGCAAGTGTTTTCGAGTTCTGTCATGGGTGGCATTTTCGGGTTTTTGAGTTCGGGTATATCAAAGGCATACCTGGAGATACCCGTCCAATTGCCACATCCCTAAAAATACAATGTAGATTGGGAACGAAAAGATCTACCAACTGCCTCGCCATTTGCATCAATCCATCATCTAGGTAGAAGGTTATACTTGTCTAATTGAACGCAACATGCCCTCAAACGATCTGTAGATACAATCGAAAAGGCTCCAGATCGGTAGTGAATCATAGCTCTGAACTATGAATAAATTGAATTGGTAAATTGAATACTCCTGTATGAATTGAAATGTTTGCATCGAACTGCTGGGCTTTGATTCTTTGAAATCGTTAATATTTTGCATCTAGGGCCCTGTTTGGAAGTGGAGTATTTTTACAGTTTCTATGCAAAACCATGGTATGCTCAAATAAAATGGTATTTTAGACCATGAGGTGTTTAGAAGCAACTCAAAAACTCTGTTTTGAAAAACCATGGTATTGGCAATACCATAGTTTTTTTGAGTATTGTAGACTCCGCTTCAATATAAAGTTCTCTCATTTGTGCAAGCAAACCATGGTATTAAAAAACCATAGTATTTTATGGTCATAGCAAAACACAAACAATGATATTATAAAACCATGGTTTTAAAAAGCTTTGTCACCAAACAGGCCCTGGACCTGCGCATGCGCATCGCATCTATAACCATTGGGCCGTTGTCCACGGGCCCCGTCCGCAACGACGCCGCCGCACTCCACTTCTCGCCTCGCATTGTGCCGCCCGCCACCACCGCTGATGCGGGCTTGCGGGTGGCTAGGGCTAGGGCTAGGGCTTGGGGAATTGGAACCCTAACCTCCCGTCCATCTTTCAGGTGGGCCTGTACGTATGCATGGTCTTGCTGGGCCTGGGAGGGCTGTACCATGCTATAGGAAAAGAGGAGAAGAGCAGACTGGCCCGAAAGCAAGAAGTGGACCGGTGGGCTGAGCAAGTGGGTGGAAGGAAAATGAGAGGAGAAAAGAAAGGGCGCAATGGGCCGGCTCTTGCGAAAGAAGAAGAGGAAAAAAAAAGAAAAGAGAGGAGCGGGCCAGGCTGGGACTGAGCGGAAGTGTAGATTGGGTGGGCTCCGGCTTAGAAAGGAGAAAAGTGGCTGCAGATTTTACATGACATAAGTTCTATGAATCCTACATGGCCACTTTAAAAAACAATTGTTCTATCCGTAATCTATTTGAACTTTCTTAAATTTAAATTCAAAGAACCAAATGAGAAAAGGTTTCACACAGAAACCAATTGAAGCAAATAAGAGTGAAAGCCATTGTAAAGAACGCTAGCCAGATCTGGTAACTATGTATTAAAAAACTTTCTTGAATATAGCGTATCTACACTACGGTGCTGTTAGAAGCTCTGTATTATTTTTCATCTCTTGCATCGTACAATTGTTATCCTAATTTTAAAAATGAAGAAGAGCAATCAACTCGCAAGACTTCAGAAATTCAGAAATTTATGAATTATAAAGATTTTTATGCGCCCTTTGTGTGCCACCGGGAACTAATAACTAGTCACTCTCCTATTAAAATGAAAATAAAGACTTCTTCAATTCTGAAATAAATCTAGGAAATGTTTTATGCAGGCCTTTTCAATGTCACTTAAAATCGCTATGTTGCTCATTCTGTTTCTTTAAATGGTAAAACATGAATTTACTCTACAAGAAAACACATATTTGTAAAGCCAATATATAGATACAGTGGCGGATCCAGAATTTCACTAAGTCCCGAACTAAAATTTTTAATGTAGTACATATAACTTGAAAGTACCCAAAAGAAAATAACCACAACAAGCAATAGAAAAGGTTGTATAGAAATAATTTAATGTACTATCCAAATTCAGTGCAAATCCTTATATAAAAAGTGGTTTTGTGCTAAAAGAAATAAGGAATAAAAAATAAAAAAGCACTCATTCACAATGCAATTTCGCAAATCTATTTCACTGTATGGTTGATTTTGTGTTGGCGATGGTGATTAGATGCGCAGTTGCCTAGATAAACAAGAGGCAGGACAAACCAGTGAGAAATTGTTGGCCAGCTCGCAGAATTTGGCAACCAGATCATGAATCAATTGATGGAAAAGGTAATCAAATAATTTAGTAATTATTTAAGTAGTAAGCACATCATGCACAGTGCAACGTTGGCCCATTTTTTCAAAGCTGCTGGGTATGTAGCTGACCTGATATGTGATGAACTGATGAACTGGCCGCCACTAGCAACTGATCAATGCGATAGGTGAAGGCATAAGGCTCTCTCCAACAGCAGCCCCTAAAGCGTCCTCTACCTCAACAGCAGCCCCTAAAGCGTCCTCTACCTTAAAATAGGGGATAGATTTTTTCCTATGTGATTCAGCAGCATTCCCTATTACGTTCCCTAAAATAGAGTTTTTTCTCACCATTCCCTTATATGTAGGGGGTTTTCTTTCCTTCCCCTATACAATTCTCTATATAGGAAACGCTGTTGGAGATGGAAAAAATATAGGGAGAGATTTTTTTAAAAGGAATCCTGTATACGAGGATATAGGGGATCAAATTTTGGGATTTTTGTTGGAGAGAGCCTAAAGGAGTGAAGGGATGCTATCTCCATCTGGCAAGTGGCAACATTTTCTCCGAGACACATGGACGTTCCTCTTTCTCAGATTCTGCACCAGTGTGCCTTATGGGCTGGCTGGGCCGCCTCGTCCTCTATTCTTCGCTTCCATTGATTGTTGGGCTGGGCAGGTAGCAGCCAGCAGGGCACAAAGGCAATATTGCAGGAAGGAAAAAGTCCACTTTGTCCCTTTCAACTATTGCAAAAGTTTGGTTTTGCCCACTCAACTCTAAAACCGGGCATCCAATCTCCCTCAATTATCAATTCCGGTCAAAATACCCCCTCCACCCAAAACCACTATTGTTTTAGACGACATGTCATCCATTTTTTCAAAAAATAAAATCAAATAAATTTAAAAAATCATAGAAATACAAAAAATAGAATAAAAAAATATTTAAAAATTGGAAACAAATGTGTAGAATCCAAATGCTATAATTTTATGTGCATAATTATATGAAAAAAAATATTTGTCCTATAATATCTTTCATTGATTAAATAGTTTGAGCTTTTAGGAAAAATAACTCTGGCTTATAGGAAAAGGAGAAAACTAAGAGAAATAAAGGGAAGTTAGCCTTACCTTTTAATTTGCATTTTTTAATTCAAATTCAAAGTTATTTTCACCTTTCAATTGTAATTTAAAAAATTAAATTCAACATTCAAAATAGCATGCTTACCTTTTCCATTTTTATTATTTTCTACAAAAAAATTTTCCTAAATTCTTTTTTTAATCAATAAAATACACTCTTCAACAAAAAAAATGCATATAATTACATATACAAACATTATACTTTTATTGAATATTTGGATTCAACGTATTTTTCTATTTTTTTTATTTTTATATGATTTTATACAATTTATTAATTTGTGTGAATTTATTTTGTAGAAAAAATATGCTGACTAGGATGACATGCCATCCAAAACCATGATGGTTTAGATTGAAGGGGGTAATTTGACCGGTTTTGATAGTTGAGAGAGGTTGGATGCCCGGTTTTAGAGTTGATTGTGTAAAACCGAACTTTTGCAATAGTTAATGGGTTAAAGTGGACTTCTTCCTTGCAGGTAGGGATGCAAGCGGGTTGCTTCGTGGGTACCCGCGAAGCCGTTTGCTTCATTAAAATACACTAAGCCTCACAATGTTTAGTGTATTTTAGTAAAGCAAGCGGTCTCGCGGGTACCCGCGAAGCAACCCATTTGCATCCCTACTTGCAGGAATAAGGAGGGGTATCCCTGCGGGCTACGCCTCCGGCTGAAGCCCACCCTGCCATGGGCCTGAATCCGCAAACATACCGTACATACAGTATGAAGCGGCCAAACAGGACCAAAAAAAAAAAAAGAGGTCAGGGTCTGGGTGCTTGGATTGGATCTGTATCTGTATGAGCACGACGGAGAGAAGTAAACGTGTATCGGTGCGTGGACCTGCTCATTTCTGCCTTTGCTGGTGCCTGCTGGAGCCTGACTGCCTGCGAACGCATGCGACTGGGGTCTCGTGCAAGGGTGCAACTGCGTGAGATGCCGAAACGGTGAAAGGTCGTCATCGCCTGCATGCGCTCATAGCTAGAGCCTAGACTAGACCTGCACGCGCTGATAGCTACACTGGGCTCGCGGTTCATCGTCACGCGCACACTTGGCAACGGACGTCACAAATGGGATCCGGATCCTCTGCAGTTACTGTCCTCTGCAATTAAGTCACTGACATGTGGACCTGCATCCCACAAATGATGCTGCGGCTCATCCCGCCACGCTAGCTTCTTCCTTTGTTGCCGCCGATCGAGTGCCGAGGAGCAAGTCAAGTCCCCTGTATACAGAGTATTTTTTTAAGGTCAGTTTGCTATATACAAAGTATTTTTTTTGAGGTTGGAGACTCTCCCGCTGAGAATAAAAAAATAGAGAATCAATACTAATTTTGAGAAAAAACTAAATGACAAATAATGAAGACCGTACTAGCGATGCTCTTAGAAACGGACATAGACTCAAAGAGAAAACCTCCAAATTTAGATAATAACAAAGAAGCTATTGAAATGATGTCATGATTAAGTGTTTCTAAACATAGAAAAGATTTATTTTTGAGAATCATGTTGAACATGCTCTAAAATTTGCTATAGGTAGAAGCACTCTTGCGTGTTGACACAAGGTGGCCTTCCTTATACACATGTAATTGTAGCTCATGTATTAGACGCACTGTTCCCTCAGGGGTTGTTTGGCCTACCTAGGCATTAGGTGCTGACCTCCCTCCTTGGTTGTTTAGAGGATTGTTTAATCTGAGCAAGATTAAAACTTTTTTGATTTGCTGTTTTAGTTTTGTTTTGAAATTTTGTTATTTTTTGGCGGATCATTTAGTGCAACATTTTTCTTGAGTATTATCGGGGTTTCTTAAAGATCTAAAAAATCCTTTTAATATTTTTTAGCATTTTCATATCTCTTTTTAAATATCATCATTTTTTTCAGCTGTAATTGAAACAAACTGCATTTGCGAACCAAAGAGAGGCCATGTTAGATGCTAGCTAGCGCCGATCAGCTGGCCGTCTAGCCCGTAGCGACTAGGCCCTGTTCTTTTGAGCTGATCTGAACGGCTGATCGGCTGAACGACTGAAATGAGTGAACTTCAAAAGCTTCATGAGATAGTCTCGAGATTCGGATATATTTCGTTTAACTTGTTTTTTAAAGCGTTAAGACCCACTTTTAAAACAACGAAAAAACAGACTCAAAAAACTCAAAGCATATGTGTTTTCAAAACGTAGATAAGTCGTTAAGTTATTAAGCCGTTAAGCTGAAAAGAACTGAGCCTAAAACAGCGTGGAAACAATTTTATTCATCATTGACCAATGGCCATTCGTTTAAACAATTGGACATGTGAGTCTGGACTCATGAAAAAGACAAAAGCAAGGCCTATCCACACCCGACATTTTAGATACACAAGCTAGCTGCCATTCCCCTTTGGAGCTCCTTCCTCCACACGCGCTACGCCATAAACTGCTAGCTACTTTTATCATAATATGACTAAATTTTGTGTAGCATCATTTTTTATATAAAAAACATAGAGAACTTTGAAAAACGTCTTGAAAAAGTCGATCGATTTGGGTTAACATTATTCTAAAAAAAATTGTTCCGAGAAATAAAAATATTCAGTTTTTAGAAATTCCTCTAATTAAGGCCCAGTTCTTTTCAGATTAACAGCACAACGGCACAACAGTTTAACAACCTATTTACGTTTTGAAGACATATGTTTTGAGTTTTTTTAGTATGTTTTTTCGCTATTTTGAAAGTGGGTCATAATGCTTTAAAAAATAAGTCAAACAAAATGGATCCGAATCTCGAGACTACCTCGAGAATCTTGAAGTTCAGTCATTTCAGCCGTTCAGATCAGCTCAAAAGAACAGGGCCTAAATTATCAATAAGCAACTTAGAATTAATGTTGGGTGCCTCCAATCTACGAGCTTTGAACTGAATTGGTGATTGAGGCTGGAGCTGAGGCAAATGAAAGTAGAACATGGGTGAATAGGAAAAGAACACGGAAAAAGTGGTTATTTTCAAAATGACATTTTTCTCCCACCAATATTGTTATGCAGGGTACAATGACGTCCTTCAAATTCCACAACTAGATGTGACTATCGCTTAGGGCTAGCTAGTTTGGATGAAATGGGAAGAAATCCCAACCTTTTTTTCTCATTTCAAATCATTGTATAATTTACATCCTTTTTATTGGAAACAAATGAATCCTAAACACGCCCTCCACGTTGCATCAATCCTCTAGTTGAATCTACCTACAAAAGGAGCAGCCATCGCCTTTGGGAGGAGCCTCATAGCCATCCTTTCATGTAGCGTCATACACTTAGATACCACGCCCTTTCTTGTGGTATATGGGAGGCAGTTGCGTTGTTATCCTCTCTTTGTGGCTTATTGGATATATACCATTACAAGCCTCTTTTAACGTGAGTGCCATTACAAAACTGCTTTACTTAGATAAATGTTAATATGAAAACCCTGTGGCCCTGTGCTCTTGTGGCCCTCACCAGAGAGATAGAGACCACCTTGCTTGGTGGCTCTCCAACTCCGGCGAGCCGAGGTGGTGTCAAGCGTCGGACTCAGGTGATGGAGAGCAAGTTACCGATGGTGGTTATTGCACCAAGGCGGGATGACACGAGGAAGACGAGCGTAGACTTGGAATAGTTGGGGAGGAGGAGCATCACCGTGCTGCATTGGTGGACGCCGAAAGCTTAGCCTAGCCACCACACACTAGGAGGCGACGCACGTCGAGAGAGAGGAAAGCAAGCGCAACAACAAGATGTTAGAAGGGATTGCACCAACAAAGTTGTTTTTGAAGTCGAGCTCAACGAAGCTCGGTAGCTTTGTATGGTTGACAGCGCCAAGACCACCACCAAGGTCGAAGTCCAAGAGCTAGAGTCTCAAAATGCAACCGGCGACGGCGTAGCTCAAGCCACACAAGGTGCACATCGGCGTGGCCTTGGTCCAGCTCGACAATGTTGCACCCAGGTTGGCGAAGCTGGCCTTCATGTTTAGGAGGGCGCCAATTTACAAGCGCGTTGTTGCGGTGTTGGCATTACTTTTTTTTTGGTGACGGTAGCCCTGTAACACCTCGGCTTCTCATGAACCCGAAATGCTACTAGCTATACCATTTACTCTTAATTTAGATAGAGTCTTCCTTGTAAACCTAGACATACACAATAGGCAATTGATATCATAAGATCATATAGCCATTCTCCATCAACAAATTGCTATAAAATAAAAGTAAAAGAAGGTACATCTCTCCATCGACTTTTAATGTGTTACCTATAGTGAGTGCTTACAACAATGTGTTACTTTGCAAAGTCCCATGCAAGTTGATGCTGCCTGTATATAAAAAAAGAAAAGTAAGATCGAGCGAGTATTCAAAATATGCATCAAAGTATATACACAAACGATATATGTTGCGGATGCAAAAATACAGCGCAGTCCACTTCTTATCAACTTAATACGATGCAAGACCCAACATTTTGTCCTTTGTGTTGCGAATACGAGCTGACGGTGGTGAAAGCAGGCAATGGAGGCCTTGGTGACAACGGAGGCTAGCAAAGCTCGGGGGCGTCGTGCATGGCTGCTCGCAACCAAACAAGAGGTGGGGGGCATGCTCTGCGGTGTAGAGGAACACCAAACACTGGCACAACTTGGTATGGTTCTTGTTGGCCTGCATGTTGCTGTCAGGTTGAAGAGTGATGACAACCAAACACACACTGAGATTCCCAAACATTCCAAAGGCCAGCCATTGCCTCGTCCATATTCCCATTCAAAGGAGAAGGTCGAATCGTCTTGCCCGGTTGATAGAGAGCTTGATCAATGGAGGTGGAGTGTTAACATAAGCAAAGCAAGTTTTTAACGGTCTAGCAAAGTCACCTTGCACCACATCCGACGATGAATTACAAATGCATTCTGTCCACATCGTACAAGCATCACTGCGTACTTTCCATAGATAAAAAAAAAAACAAAACAAAGCAGAGTAGGTATCCCTGTTGATCTCAAGCATCCGCCGGAGAATCCACACACAATGTAGCAAAGCTTACTGAGTCTTCGTCCTCGGTAGATCGTGAATATGCAAGACCCAGCATTTCGGCCTTTGTGTTGTGAAGGAATGCATGTACTGTATGTCTACAGCCTTTTCTACTTTGTATTCCTCCCTAGTTTTTAATTTTTCCGTAGTAACCCCTACTACATGTGATCATTGCCTTTTCAATCAGTGTTTTTTTTTAAAAAAAAAGAATGACATCGAAGTAGTTTTGATGAAAAACAATTGCGCACCACATAGTTCGAGCAATTTTCCACTCCTTTACCACTCCTTAAAATACCAGAACGTCCTTTCACACTATATGACCATGCGTTTAAACCCTCGCAAAATGTTAGACGACTGCATAATCTTGACTGAAAATCGTATGGTCGAAAGTATTGTCTCAATGTTGTATTTCTCGAGTAATTTGAGGAAAGACCCTTCGAGCGAATCAGTGATCAGTACGTACGTACTACGCAGTATGATTCAATTTTTCATTCTAGTTTTGTACTCCTTTTTGACCGATCAGGGAGGGCCAACAAGACACGGCACAGGCTTGGCCGCTTGGGTGCAGTACTATTTGATCCAGAGATCACGTCGCTACTAGTACATTAGCTATGTACTGGTAGAATATAAATTAATGTTGGTATGCCAGAATGCCCCGTACTCTCAAAAGGAAAAAACTGCAAGGAATCCTGTACTTCAGCTAGGAGATGAGCATGTAGAGTAACTATAAAGAAATGGCGATGAATTAGTTCGTACTACCACTATCTATAAAAAAGGACGATCTACTACCACGTAAGTGAGCAGTAGCCTAGCAAGCGTGCTTTCCACAGTTGGATATGTGCAGCTTTCCAATTCCATGGATGAACATCCCGGGAGAAATCAAGGTTTCCTTTTATCTCATTGGTCACGACTCATGACATATATAGGAATGCATGGTGAGCTAGGCGACCCATCATTCGGTCACGGCATAAACCCCCGCTATGTGTGTAGCATGGTTACACAACAAGTTATATACCCCTACATCGTTAATGGTTTATCAATAGGTCTTTTTACATCGGATATAGAATCCGTAAAGCATGTGGCTAATATGTGTGGTGTCGTACATGCAATGACATAAAGGAAGAAAAGAGATAAAAAAAAATGCACAGTCGTAGAATAAGCGTCACATATTGATATGTTATAAAAGCACAAATTGTAGACATGGTTGGGTGTACGTTACTTTCGGACGACTTTTCTAATAACGCTGTCTCACATTAAAAAATATCGAAGCAACATCATGTTCCATATCAACCACAGAATCAACAATATCGTTCATATGGGTGACAGCTGTAGGGTGGGGAAATATGGGCCAAGTGGTCGTACTACCGCTCCCACTTGCGCCCGTCGTCGCTCGCACAGGCACGTGAAAAGCTTGCGCCGCAGAGGATCCACCCAATTACGGGTGGACAGTGGTCGCGAGCTCGGGCGGGGCGTCCTGGCCCGTCCACGTGTCTCTTTCCAAGTGGATATTTCGTACGGACGCTGGTCCGAGGACGCCGACCGGTTCCCCACCCTCGTACACGCCCGTGGGCCCCGCGCGCTCGGGATTGGCCAGTTCCTGCTGCTCCATCAAGCTGTGGTCCCGAGGACGACTTTTCGTAATCAAATCTCTGGTCTCACGTGCATCGCGATGACATGCGGGACCGGGCATGCGTGGGGCTCATCTGTCATTGGGGTTGTGTGGGCGAGGGGGCGTACCCGCGGATGTTACTGGAAAGTGGTGGTGGGGACGGTTTGACGGCGAACAGGGTGCGTCAACGGCGTTGTCTACGGAAGATCCGGTTTTGCCGTTTAACTGCCGTTATCCGGCGGCAGTTATAGCACCTGCTGGCTGATTTTGCATATACCTCCTTGGGAAACGTCCATTTTAGGTTTCCATTTTGGCAAACTATCAACACTCAGGGGTCAGGACTCAGGGGTGCTCATCTCGGAAGGAAAAAAAACACTCAGGGGTCCTGGGCTCTGTAGTGTGTTGCTGTAGTAGCAACAGTAAAATAGGCCCCTTGATCTTGCCAGAAAGGGGAAAAGGAGGCTTCTATATGGTCACGGTACAAGTCTTGAACAATATAGCTTTGCAATGTGAGACCGTGGAAGAAAACTTACTTTTTTAAAGAGTGGCGGAAGAACTGTTGTGTAAGGATGGGGTATAAGCACAGCACTTCGCTATAACCCTGGTTAAAACCAGAAACATCTCGATCCGGCCACCGGGAACACCACCTACAGAGGAAAACGAAGGAAAGCAACCCCACCTAGGCTAACGGCCGAACAGTAAGGAGAGATATAGGAGAGGGATAAGAGGAAACACCACCAACGCTCACACAGAGACGAAACGACTCCTACGCAGCGGAAAGGTAGAGCGTACATAATCTAGCATAGGAAACATAGCTCCAACCAGCATCTAGCAAAGCAATACACGTGGTAAACAATGTTTATCGTCCTCACGTCTGATCAAAACAAAAGAGAAAGAGATGAAAATTCTCATATGCTTGTGGACGTAACCACATCCATGACCAGCCACGGTACTTCAAGATTCATGTTGAGCCTCCACTCTCCCCCATATGCTCTTTTGCAACTCTTATTTTTTAACAATAGGGTCCTGTACTTCCTCTCTATCTCTCCCCTCTTATTCCTCCCTCCTTTGGCCCACACCATGTCGGCAACACTTGAGAACGTGGCTGCCAATGACCACTAGCTACCACAACCACACTAATGTTAGCCGTGGTTGTGTATTGGGTGGATGGTTGCATGGCGGCCATGCCCTAGAGGGTGGTCAACTGGGCCTGGGACAAAAGGGAGAGAAGAGAGGAAGAGGGGGCGGTGGTCAACTGGGCCTGGGACAAAAGAGAGAGAAGAGAGGAAGAGGGGGGGTGGTCAACTGGGCCTGGGACAAAAGGGAGAGAAGAGAGGAAGAGGGGGAATTAAAAAAAGGATTCAATTGATTTTGCTTTATTATTTAAAGGAAAACCTAAAGGGTGAGAGTATAGAGAGTGTATAAATCTTGGTGCATCGAGATATGGGCCTTGTTTGTTTCAGATTAAATTAAATTAAATGAAAATTTGTTATTTTTGTATAAGCTAAATGATGTAATGTTTTGTAGTCATTCTTGTGGGGTTTTAAATAGTACTTCTTAAAGTTTGTAAAATATTTTTTTTATAATTTTTTGAACTCGTTAAGACGTATTTTGAGGGGATCATAAATTTGCTACAGTAAAACGCAACGCTACATTAATCTGAAACAAACAAGGCCATGGTCGTGAACTGACTACGAATAGAAAACATTATATGAACAGTTCCGTACCATGTTTCGGAGCAAGTAGGGCTGTGAGAGCATCCGTAGCAGGCACTCTATAATACTGTAGCTCTGGATAGAGTGTCTGATGTCAGAAAGAAATCTTTTAGAGTGCAGTGTAAAGTCTGAAGGAAATTTAGAGGGAATGATAGAGGGACACTCTAATAGTGAAATAGAGGGTGGAGATGGAGTAGCAGATGTGGATGCTCTGATAGAACAGAAATGAGTCGTATGGCTAAACGTACTCCACTATCTTACCAGGCCACTGGGTTAATACTTGTCATCATCATTGGTTGGCTTACAAAAAGCTGCCCGTCCGTACCCTCAATTCCACGAGCATTTTTTTTCCTTTTTTGGGTCTGTGGGTCTCGGGGGCAGCTGCTTGTTTGATTCGAAAGCCTTTGATGCGTATATCTCCCGCTTGAGATGTCGGGGGAGACACCAGATGCGTGAAGCCAAACCGCACCAACTTTTTTAGCCTTCAAGGGATGGACTCTATGGTCTCTGCCAATGTTTTAAATCGCCGGCTAAGCAATTTAGCGACAGGGCTGTCCAACAGGCTAATAGCGGGCTAAATGGCGCTATAGCCGCTAATAGCCCGCTATAGCCGGCTATTTCCAGTAGCTAGCCCATGCTCAAAAGGCTAATAGCGGGGTATAGCGCCGCTATAGCCGGCTATTTAAAACCCTGGTCTCTGCTACACCTGACAATAATGATGTAAAAATGCTAAATCAAAGCTAATGTAAATATTTTCGAGCTAAACGTACAAGTTAACGTAAAATTAAAGATCAGTGAACTCAGGTGAATGCGCACTCTTTACATATTAGTGTAGACACACAGCTAATCTATCTATCTATCTATCTATCTATCTATCTATGTACTTATATGTATAAAGTAGAGTTAAACGGAGCCACCACATTAATCCTAAAATCCTAAATTTATTCACATTAATAAAAAATTAATAGAAATTTTTACATTTATCAGAAAAAAAGATCTACATCGTTGGATGTGGATAATATTATGGAAATTTAGCGATCAATATTAATGTCTATATAACAAACTAGTAAAGCCGATCTAATATGTTAGAGATAAACTCTAAATCTGATCTGATATATTAAGAGAAATTATGATTTGGAGATTACTGTAACAAAGATTATGAGTTTCACAAATCTAGCCGCGCAAACCACCTTTCTCGTTTATTCTTATATTAAAGTAAAGTTAAATGAACTAGCCGTGCAAATGCACTAAACACCATGCTTGCACATGATATATAAAAGCATAGACCGAGCACGATATCCTGATGGAAAGTCTTGCGGGTGGCATATGTAGTCATGTTTTTCTTGAGAAACGCCTTGCGCGTCATTGCAAAATTGTTTAACACCTTTTATGCCATCAGTTAAGAGACTTATCTCTTCTATATTGTTACACTCGTTATTTATCCTCTTTTAACTTCACTGATATCATATCTGTTAGTTTTTCACTCCTTTCCACATAATATCCAAAATATGCGCCGATCAAATTAATAATGCAGTCCTCTTTTTCTAGGATCTTATTTTTGCATACATTAAATAGAATAAAATTAAATGTAAATTTATTATTTTTTACAAACCAAATGATGTGGTACTTTGTACTACCTTCGGTCATAAAAAGAAGTCGCTGTTGACTTTTGCATAAGTCTTTGACCATTCGTCTCATTCATTTTTTATAAATATATAAAAATATAAGTCATACTTAAAATATATTTAATAATAAACCAAATCACAACAAAATAAATGATATTTACATAACTTTTTTGAATAATACGAATGGTCAAAGATTTATCAAAAAGTCAACGGTGACTTCTTTTTTGTGATCGGAGGTAGTATTTATTTTTGTGGGTTTTAAACAGTACTTCTTGTAGTTTGTAAAATCTTTTTTATTATTTTTGAATTCTTTAAACCTCTCTGAATGGGTAGTAATTAATTTTTTCAGATTAATGTTTAAGCACCTTACAGCTGAAAAGAACGACGATGGACCATCGACCGATCGCCCCTGATAATTGATATCATGGTATCTGTTCTACAATATGCTTGGCCAATCATGAGGGGACTCGCACACGACCTACTCACATGCAATTACGTACCAAGCCCAAATAATTGGGGCCTTGGCCCCGTGCCATCCCCATCGTCCAACAGTAAACACCAGGACATCAATCCATGGCGCCCATTTATTCTGATTCGGAAATATTGGTAGAGCAGTCTCTTTTTATCAAATCCACGTGAAGTCAACGCAGGACGGGTGGGGATTGGCGTAAAAATTCCCGCCAATGAGACCCTAGCGACGGGCGAGATCTTTTCTTTAACACCGACTAAGAACGTACAGTGGACAGTGCATGCCGTGCACACCTATACATGGAAAAGTCCGATACCTTTCCTCTGCTACTTGCACAGTGATGTAATGAAAAAAAATGTTGTGATCTTAAAGCATCCGTAACAGTCACTCCAAAATCATATAGCGAGCAGCTCATGAAGAAAAAAAATGTTTTACAGTGTAATGTAAAATTCAAAAGAAATTTAGAGAGAATGATACAGTGAGTAGCAAACAGTGAAGAGGAGTGCAGAGATAGAGGTCCACGTGTGTTCATGTTGTAAACACAAACCTCTAGGCCACGTGGTCAGATAGGATCACAGCTAGCTTAAGTACTCAACTTTTGTGTTTGGCTACTATACTTATTGGTTTGGCCAATTGGATCAAGAGAGAGATATAAGTATCCACACTTTTGATCTCGTTGCACATTATTTATTTATTGTTGTATTAGATGACTTGGTCAAAAAATGTTTTCAGGCAACAGGGGAGATAGGACATAACTAACTATCTATAGAGAGGGATGTCATTTGTGGCCTTCTTAACATAGGGCCACACAAATTGGTCTTAGGTGTGAGTTACTATTGCAATCAATGCTATTCAAACCATTATTCATCGGAAAATTGATCTAGTGACACTGAAAGATCGCGCAGTTTACTGTTGGGGTACACTTGTGTAGCAATTAGACAACGTGTCGTTAGTCTTATTACCATTTTGTTGATAGTGCCTGAGAATCCTCATGACACTGCTGATGGAATGGTAAAAAGAGTGACAACACGTTGTTTCGTTGCTAAATAAGTGTATCACAGCAGTTCGGTGGTAAAAATCAAACCGCGCGATCTTTCGATGTCATCTGATCAATTTTCCCTTAACCATTCTCTATATTTATATCTCTCTAGCAGAACCTTTATCTTTGAAAAGATACATAGACTAGAGAGAATCTTTAATCATAGTTACTTTGAGAAAGAATATATAATTTTAGAACCTAACATAGAACTATGTATGTACTGAAATAATATAGGGACTGTTTCCAAATTTAGAGAAGATTTGTTTTGAAAAATATGCGGACTATCCTCTGTTAGGTTTGGCCATGTAGCACATCTTGACGATCCTATGCTGCCAGGCCACAAACGACGGTCCCGACGCGTTGCCTGTGCAGGTGCAGGTCCTGCCGCGGTGCCCATTCCTTCAGCCACGAATGGAAAAAAAAAAAAACGGTGGAGGGGAACGCAATTAGGCAAGTGCAGAAGCACCGGAGCGCAAATAGGGCGGGGTCCGGGTGGCGAATCGCAAAAGCGGGTCCGGGTGGCGAATCGCAAAAGCGGGCGCGGCTTTAATTTCCCTTCCCGAAAAGAGACAGCAGTGTAGGTAGCGCCCACGCACCCAACGGAGGCGATAATTTCTTTTCCTGGGATGGGAAATCCTGGGCTCGCTTTCCTTCTTTATTTGGCTCGCCCCCGGGACGGGGCCGCCTGCCTTTTACCTTTTCTTGCCCAAATAAATTCCCTCCCTTCTCCTCGCCTCGCCCCCCCACTACTCGACGACTCTCCCGCGTCGTCACGGCAGCACCGGGCCACCGGCACGGACCAAAAAGGAAAGCCGAGGAGGAGGAGGAGGAGGAGGTGGTGAGGAAGGAGGAGGAAGAGGAGGGGAGAGGTTTTGGTTGGTAAAGCGTCGAGCCGTCGAGGCTGAGCAGCAGCAGCGGGCGCGCGGCGGCTACGGCCAAACCCTACACCGCCACCGCCCACCGCCCACCGCCCGGTAGCAGCAGCTTGCCATTTTTGGTGAGTCTCCTCTTGCCTTGCCTCGCCCAGATCAGATCCGCTTCCTCGTGGTTTCCTCTTTTTGCCCCTCGCCCACCGCCCCAATTCGGATAATCTCTTGTTGCTTCTCTTCTTCTCCCCACGTCCAGGCCGGCCGGTCGATCGGAGAGGGAGGGAGGAGGGTTTTTGTTTTTGTTGTGGGTGGCGCGGCGGCGGCGGCGGCCGTCGTCCTGGGATCGAGTTGTCGAAGATGGTGCGGGGGAAGACGCAGATGAAGCGGATAGAGAACCCGACGAGCCGGCAGGTCACCTTCTCCAAGCGCCGCAACGGGCTGCTCAAGAAGGCCTTCGAGCTCTCCGTCCTCTGCGACGCCGAGGTCGCCCTCATCGTCTTCTCCCCGCGCGGCAAGGTCTACGAATTCGCCAGCGCCAGGTACCCCTCGCGAGCGCTCTCCTCGCCCAATTTCTCGTCGGTGTTTCCCCCCTTCCTCTTTGGTATTGTTGGCAACTGGGGGGATTGGGGGCGTCGTCTCTAGTCTCTACGACTGCTTTACTCTTTCCTCCTCCCGGCCTGCAAAATCTGATAGATCTTTGCGCGCCGCCTGCGCCAACTCCTGTATCAACCAGCTGGCCGGTTCGTCGTGCTGCGCAGCTGAAACACCCGCATTGGTGCAGATGCCATCATCATCCGTGGCCATGGCCTACCTCTCTTCCTCTCACCTTCTCTCACCGTGCTTACTGGGATGGCTCGTTTCGAGGATTTTCTCAGCCTGCTGCGCGCACACCTCCTCGCCGGAGAATCTTGCCTTGGTTCTGCCGATCGTGGAGTGCGTTTTGCAGCAATTTCCTTCGCGCACCTAGCTTGCTGCGGTTTGGGCTAGATGACCTTTTAAAGCTGTCGCAGGCAGAAAGGACGGTTAGTACATGTAGGCAACTCATTGCCCCGATAAAAAATTAATGGACAATAGGACGCTGCCAATAGGAAAACTCGGGCTGAAAAGACTGCAAGAATTATACTACTACTAAACGACGATAGAGGCCGGGCTAGATTTCATTAGAGCACAGTAAATGCTAGTCTGAATAAAGATTTCAGTGGTTTCTTTGTTTCGACGAATTACGACTAGTTAAGCACAATTTTACCTACGCCGCTGAGGCGCTGAGCCATTTGGAGATTGTTTTGCGTAGTCTTCGGCCTTGATTGGAGTGTGCCGGTTAATCTATGGGTTCTCCTGGTGTTCTGAATCGAAATGGATGCATGCGATATTGTGTACTATGCTACAGTGTACTTTCCATCGCATAGTCAGGAGGACCTATCAATTTCACATCACATGGTGGTATAGCTTAATTCGGTGGTGCTCTACTGTCTCACTGTCTCAGTGGTATATTCACATCTCTAGTTTTCTTAGATTTACCTTCCATCAGGTTTTGTATCATCAATTTCCCAGTACACCCTGTATGTGACAACTTGGATGCTAGTTATTAACTGTTCAGCATACTTCATCGGCATGTTTGCATTGTTCATTTCCCGTTTAACCACCCTGAGAAAAAAGAAGAATTTGAACTTGTTGGGAGGGGTAACACCTGAACATATAGATCAACTTAAAGCGTTACTAAGATTTTTAGACCATTAGAAGCAATAGTCGTTAAGGATTAGGCAGTGATCTTTTTATGCACACCTGCATGTATAAGGTGAATGTAGACCGACGGGAGAAAACCTATGTCCTGATTTATGACTAAATTTCAGTACCGTCGTAGTGTACTGTACGAAATAATGTTTTTTTTTGGGAGAAAACGAATTATGTCCTTTCACAATGTATGATTAATACTAAACTTACTTGCCAGTTCCTATCCGCTCTTGTTTATATTATTCAGCCTTTTAGAGACGATGAAACTTCATATTGGCATTATTCTAGCTTAGATCTCGAGGCAATTTATCCATAGATTAGCATTTTTTTTTGAGTTAACGGGCAGGAGCACTACCATTTCATTAAAGCGGAAGAACAAAACTGTCCAATATATACAAGGAGAGAAGGGAGGGGGGAGAGAGGGGAAGGGCTCAGCCTAGGAAATTACAGGCGAGAAGGCTGCCGCCCAAGCGGCGAGACCATCCCTGATTAGGGCTACAACTTGCGAAACGGACAAAGCCTGATTATGGAAGATGCGTCTATTGCGCTCCTTCCAGATTTCCCAGATTAGCATTTTATTGAAAACATACAATTCAGCCGTTTTGTTTGGACTAGGCAAACCATGATCATAGTGTTACCAAAGAACCAATTATCATGCATTTAGATAAGGCAGACGATATATATAATCACGTGGTGACAACTAACAACCAAATTGCGATTCATATGGGGCAGTCCACGATCATAGGGTAGCCAGAAAAAAATTGCGATCCAATTGTATATGACATATTTTAAATGCTATTTGGTTGCTCATTTTAAGTACGTCGTGTCACTGCTGAGGCACAATTTTAAACAGGGGTGCAAGTATCAGCTTTAGGCATTGCCACATAATGATTTCCATATCCACCAGAACATGTTCCTTTCGTGCCCAAATCCTCCATAACATCAATGAAATAGCAACAGTGGAAACTTGGAAGTACTGGCCAACGGAATGCTTATGTTTAATAAAGAGAGTAGCAGGGATTTATACTTCAGTTACCTCGAAATTTCGTCCAACGAAATTTTCGAAATTCATGAAATTTCAGCGAAAAATTAGAGATTTTAAATTTTAAACAAAAAGTTATGAAAAATAGCAAACCAAATAGTCAAAACATGTTTGATTCACTATGGACTATCCACCAGTTATGCTACCACATGGTCTCTACAGAAGGATGTTATGACTTTTTTTATACTTCAGTTTGAAGTTTCATAAATTTTGTTGAATTCAAAAATTTCGAGGTGTCTTAAAATTTCGTTCTCCGGCGAAATTCCTGAAATTCCCGAAATTTCGGCGAAATAAAAATCCCTGGAGAGTAGGAGTTAAAAATAATATTTATTTCACATTGATTTCTGCTTGATATGTTCATGACAAATTGTGATTGTTATTTAGCTATTAGTACTCGATTGATGTGTATGTGTGCTACACATATATAGAGATTAGACCTGAAATAATTTTGTCTAGCGCAAAATTCTTCTTTTAGTTATTGCAAGAAGTGGCTTAAGGAATAAGAAGTCAAGTTAGCCTAGGAAACCTTTGCATTTAGATTACGCCAATCATCATGCCACTATTATTATTTTGCATTGAAATCGCTTATTTCACAACCCTTTTCAAATAACAGGCCCTATTTTATCGCTTACAAACATGATGAGTAAATCAATAAATATATCTATTTTTCACATTATTGAAACATAGATTAAAGAAACTAATGGTATTGATTACAAGCATATGATGATAATAGAATAAATTATTTTTTTCTTGGAAGAAATCATCTAATACATGAAAAAGAGATTGCATTTTTCTATACATATTTTGGGCACGCCAACGATTTCATATCATTTTTATGTCTCTAATCACTTGGATAGATCCATTATAGTGTTTCTTTTGCTTGATGACGAGGTCTATTGGAAATATGCATTTTTCTACCATTCTAAGGCCTTTCCCTCACTTTGCTTTGTGTTAGGACGTCTTTGCTACTTCTTACAAATATCTTATGTGCAAATATCTCTCTTACAAAGACATGTGTATAGCCTATTTGGTTTAATGCCACCTTTTGCCATAATTCTTGGCAGCAGGGTTAGGCATGTGTTTGTTTGGTTCATTGCCACACTTATGGTGTGTGAAACTTTCCTAGCTCATGGGCCCAAATGTTATCCTCTCATTTTTGTGCGAAGCACTATCACAAGTATGTCCAAGGATTTGTAGCTCACACTCTTTGTGGACCATAGACAAAATTATGGCGTTGCTATTTAAATAACCCATATTTTATTGCTTACAAACATGGTGTTATGAACGTAGATGAGGGTGGAAGGACGGCGGCAACGGGTTGATGCCGGCGTCCAGAGAGATGGAAAATAGGGAAGGCAACAGATAATAAATCTATTGCTTACTTTATTAATTAGCCGACCTATGCCTTTTATACTCAAGGCTGCGACAAACAAGGAGATAGATTACAATCAACTAACTCATCTAACAACTTAGCTAATAGATAAAGATGACTAACTAACAGAATAACCATCTGCTACACATCTGCTGGACCTGGCGAAGCAGAGGACGAGCCAGGGCCAGCTGTTGTTCGTGCCTTCCTTCTTCTAGCATATACTTGACCAAACCCAAACCTAACACCTCCCCCCCTTCCTCAAACAGCTCGTCCTCGAGCTGGAAAGAGGGGTAATTTCGCTGAAATACCTTCGATGAGGTGATATTGCCACACTTGTGGTGTTTGAGACTTTCTTAGCTCACGGATCTAAATGTTATCTTCTCATTTTTGTACCAAGTTTTGTCACAAGTATGTCTAAGGATTTGTAGCGCACGCTTTTTATGGACCATACACAAAATTATGGCATCGCTACTGAAATAGGAAATAAGAAGTCAATTTAGCCTAGGAAACCTTTGTGATAGGGGCAGTGTTCCCGATCTTTCGATGAGAGAAGGATAATTACGATCTGGTAGGATTCAATATTGACGGCCCGACTACAACCGTCCAGGATGTTGCACCTTAGCGACCGGTATACCAACTCCATATGGATATTGACCTCGTCGGAGCGCGATCAACCTAACCATGAAGGTCCTTGATCCTACAAACGATCGAAGAACTAGCAATAACAATATAAAACAATCAATTCACAAATATGGTGGGGTTCTGTAACGATAAAACAGACGGTCTAACTGACACGTGCGAATACCGGTATGTAGCAAAGGCTAAATATAACTAAACAAAACCCAAACCTTAGAAGAGGGTACGACTTCCTATTAATGAGATAGAGGGTGGTGGAGGTCGGCCAAGGTGGAGAGAAACCGAATACAACTCTATTACAAGGCCCAAAGCCCACTTTGGTTCGGACAGGAAAAGTGACTCATATTGTTTTGCATATTCTTGTTGACTCGTAAGTAATTTTGGGGTGAGACTGGATCCGTTAGAAAGATCTCGTCGTGGGCTTCTCCGTGATACTAAGAACGTGCAAAACGGAGTTTGTATGCGGCCTGTGCGTCCGTTTGAATGCCGGTTGCGCGTTGATGACCGAACTGGAGTAGAATTCTAGTTGGGCTTGTAATTTGGTTTCCTTATGTGCCTTCCTTTAACCGACATGAAATGAAGGAGTTGTACACATAGCAGATGTGGAGATTTGCCTTTTTTGAATATGCCATCATGTATGGGAGGCGGCCATGGTGGCTGCCTAGTTGCTAGAGGTAACAATGCCAAATCCATTGGTCAACTGTGTGATCGTACTGGCTAAAGCGTAGGTCGATGAAGCAATGTTGATAAATTAGTCTTGGTCATATCTATGCCAAACATAATTTTATCATTCTCCCTTTCTTGAATTGGAGTCGGCCTCGACTCATTTATATTGTCCTGCAAAATGTTAGTACCAACAGGAGTAAAACAATATGCACATCTTTTGTAATCAAATGATTGAAACAAAAAATCATCAACATTTAAGTATTTCCTTTCTTGAAAACTATCATATAAATGGGGATCAAAACTTGAAGTACTAATCATAAATCGATCACATTGTTGCATAGAAAATGACGCTTGGATTTAACCAAATATAAACACGATGCACGATATGTTCTCCTTTGTCGCTATGTTTGTCGGGAAAAGTGTTTTGCGATTACCATGGGAAATCAAAATGTAAGAAAAGTTTCTCCTTTAAATTATTTAGATCACACAGAACATCAAATTCAATTTCAATGTAATCTAAAATATCTATACAAGACAAATTTTAGCTCATCTTTTTCACTAGCATGGTGAATAAGTTTGTTTTTAGCATAAGCGTATGGTTGAGTAACAAATGTATGTTCATTCACTAGTTGTGATATAGATACAAGTGAAGCATTAACACGCAATTCTTCTTTATCACAAGAGATAGCAGGTAAATCTTTTTTATCACAAGGAAAATCATCAAGTGGTTCCACTAATTATTACTCTACAATAGTATGTAAACAATTTCAGCATATCAAATCGTTCTTACCTTGTGCAAAGATGGCACCTTTTATATTATCTTCTAAATTTTAATCAGCTGTTGTAGGTGTACTTACCTTTTTGCATACAAATAAAAGATCACTGATCACTTCCTTCTCTTTATTCTCTCCTTGATTATTGTCTTGATGGTGTTTATTTGCCTGCAATATGTTAGTTACAAGAGGAGGTGCAACAAGGGGTGTCTCAAGTGAAGCTAATAGTTTATTTAAATATTTCTTTACAAGCATAAATTGAGCTTTACAATCACAATAAAACAATTATGAAAGAAAGTTATATGTTCTATCAACAATAATATCCTGAATATCCTTGTTAAGTCCACAAAAGAACCTAGCTCGAGTATGTTTTTTCACATTTTTCGAAACCACAACGTAATAAACAAGTTTGCAGTTCATGATAATATTCTTTAACAGTTTTACTTCTTTGTTCTAATCATTGAAGTTTGTTAAATAAATGCTCGACATAATATTCAGAAACAAATTCAAGTCTCAAAAGTTTTTCATGGTGTTCCAATTTATAGGTTTCCTCTTTTTTTTACAAACAGGGTTCCACAAGATTAAAGCATAATCGGTCAGCACACTAGCGGCAAAATTAATCTTTTTATTTTTAGACAAATCATGCATGCCAAATTGTTTGTATACCGCTATTTTTCAATCAATATATACCTTAGGGTCATAATTTCCAGCACACGAAGGCAATGTTAAATTGATTTTACCTTGCTCAGGAGTAGGAGAAGAAATGCTGGTGTTAATGTCACCACTTGTTTTGGACCGATGTAAACTTGCGACGAACATGCGGTCCAAAGATGTCAACCCTATCTTGTCAAATTGTGTGGAATGATCTTCGTCCTCGTTCTCGTCTAATCTAGTTAGACCTGTCATGATTAGTAGATTACAAGGAAAAACACAAGAACATGTATTCTCTACTAGCTACAAGTATGGATAGAAACAAGTCGCTCCCTTTCAACCTGTTGTATCGAGCTCTTACCGATTCTTACCAAACTTAACAGGAGGTGACGGCAACCGACAAGACAACAACTTCTGAAGATAGGTGTATCGGTGCCAATCACTTGTACGTACATGGGGTAGTAGTATATGTGGAGCTATAGGTGGCTGAAAGTAGATCAAATGAAAAGTTAGAACCACGTTAGTGAAAACAAGTTAAATAATCATTTAACGATAGTACCGTGCTGGTCCTAGGCCCAACCGTACTAGAGACGTGAGCCAAAATACAAATGTAGTCAAGAGAATCCAACTAATACACTTCAAATCAAACTTTTTTTTTCACTTTCTTTCTTTTATTGCGGCTCTTTTATATGCACTTGTCTTTTTCTTTATGGATAACGTGGTGTGGGTCGGTTGATTTATGGATAAGGAAGTCACGGTGGTGTTTTTGGTGGCACACGGTTTGGTGCTATGGAAGAATCGGATTCAGCAAGAATTGTCAAACCGATGGCTATTTTTGGTAGGAAACTGGTCGGCTTGATTTTGTTTTGGCGTGAGGAGAATTCTGGTTGGTCTCGGATTGGTCAACAAGGAAAAGGTGGGGGTGATCTGGTGGAACCGAGGCAAAAAGGAAGCAAGCACTAATTGGAAACCCTCGGTTTGATGGATGCAAGCGGCGGCACAACCAAAACTTAAGAAGTACATGACACTGTGACAAAATCGTGACTCGACCTCGAAACTCTAAATACAAAAACGATAAGACCAACAACAACACGATGACGCAACGAAAATTCAACAAGTATGACTAAAGTAGCAAAAGCAAAGGCCAAAACTATCTTGGACCAAAGGATTTTTTTTTTGTGGAAAGTTTTTATGTGGAATATAGGAAGAAAATAATAAGAACGAATATTCTCTCACCGATCAATCTAGGCTTTGATACCAAATGATGGGGGCAGGGGTCCCCATCTTTTGATGAGAGAAGGATAACTACGACCTGGTATGAGTAGATATTGGCGGCCCGACTACAACCGTTCAGGATGTTGCGCCTTAGCGACAGGTACACCAACTCCAGATGGATATTGACCTCGCCGGAGCGCGATCAACCTGACCACAAAGGTCCTTGATTCTAGAAGTGATCGAAGAACTAGCAACAACAAGATGAAACAATCAACTCACAATATGGTGAGATTCTGTAACGATAAAACAGACGGTCTAACCGACACGCGCAAATACCGGTATGTAGCAAAGGCTAAACATAACTAAACAAAACCCAAACCCTAGAAGATGGTACGACTGCCTATTTATGAGATAGGGGGTAGTGGAGGTCGGCCAAGGTGGAGAGAAACCGAATACAACTCTATTACAAGGTCCAAGGCCCACTTTGGTTCGGACTGGAAAAGTGACTCGGATTGTTTTACATATTCCCATTGACTTGTAAGGAGTTTTGGGGTGAGACCGGATCCGTTACAAAGATCTTGCCGTGGGCTTCTCCGTGGATACCAAGAACATGCAAAATGGAGTTTGTATGTGGCCTGGCCGCCTGGGCGTCCGTTTGAATGCCGGTTGCACGTTGATGGCCGAACTGGAGTAGAATTCGAGTTGGTCTTGTAATTTGGTTTTCTTGCGTGCCTTCCTTGAACCGACATGACATGAAGGAATTGTAGACATAGTATATGTGGAGATTCGCCTTTTTTGAATATGCTATCATGTATGGGAGGCGGCCTATTCGCTAGAGGAAACGACGCCAAATCCATTGGTCAATTGTGTGATCGTCCTGGCCAAGGTGTAGGTCGATGAAGCGATGTTGATGAATTAGCCTTGGTCATATCTATGCTGAACATGGTCTCATCACTTGGCGTTTAGATTACGCCAATCATCATGCCACTATGTTCTTTTGCATTGAAATTGCTTAAATTTCATATTTTATTTCACATTTTTTTGTGAATAACCCTTATTTTATCGCTTATAGACATGAGTCAATCAACAAACATATCTATTTTTCACGTTATTGAAACATAGATTAGAGAAACTATTGGTATTGATTACAAACATACGATAATAACTGAAAAAATATGCTTTTTCACTTGAAAGAAATCATCTAATACATGGAAAAGAGATGGATTTTTCTATACATATTTTGGGCGTGCCAATGAAATTTCGTATCTTTATGTCCCTAATCGCTTGGATAGATTCATTACAGTGTTCCTTTTGCTTGATTACAAGGCTAATGGAAATATTCTTTTTTCTACCTCCCCTCTTATGGCCTTTCCCTCACCTTGCTTTGTGCTAGGACGTCTTTGCTACTTCTTGCAAATATCCCACCTACTACTACAACCTATTTGGTTTAATGCCAAACAATGCCACCATTGGTTAGAGATGTGTTTGGTTCATTGTCACACTTGTGTGCGAGACTTTCTTAGCTCATGGGTCCAAATGTTATCCTCTCATTTTTGTGCCAAGTTTTGTCACGACTATGTCCAAGGATTTGTAGCTCAACACTTCTTATGAACCATAGACAAAAAATTATGGCATTACTAGGTTAGGTATGCAAGCAAACATGCCCTCATCTAACGTATATCGCGAAAGTGGACCTACGATGCGATCAAAGTAAGTCATGTCATATTTTCAATTGCAGATGAAGTAATGGGTTACTGCAATTTGCAAATTTAGCTTGATTGTTTATTAAAAGGTTCATTCAGTTTTTTTGCATCACCTTGTTCACTCTATCTAACATATGTGAAAATTTGTTGGTACCTTGTACCTGTTAATTAGAGCCGGAGGGAGCAATGAGTGGCCTTTGAAGAGAACAATGGATAGGAAGAGGAAGGGAAGACTGTTCTTGTTCATTTCCTTTCGCCCTTAATCCTTGTTTGTTCTATCTTTAAGGCTTTTATTGGGTATCCTCTACATTTAATGACTTAAAGAATTTTACCTACATTATTTTATAAGTATAATCCCTAGCAGGATTTAATTTACCTTTCAAAAAAGTATTTTTTGCCATTCACATGTGGTTATAAGATGTCAAAGACTATATATAAATTTATTTTGTAGAAACATTACAAGTATTTAAACATTAATGCACAAGTACCCTTTGTGTAAGAGACGCTACCTTGGAATTGCATAAGATTATTTGATTTTACGGAGTAGATTCCATTTTAAGCCCTCTCTCAAACAATGTCATCAGGCCTCTTTGAGGTGAGGTTGACTTGGTGAGGCTTGATCCATGGGGAGATGCACTGTTGTACTTGCTATATATTATGGATTGTTGTCACCGATTACATCGAATTATTATTCTACATTTCATTCAAGATTCAACATATGCATAAGGTGCTTCATTGCAAGTGTTGTTGGCCCAAGCCAGACAACCTATTTCTAATTGCTAGTGTCGTTGGCCCAAGCCAGACACCCTAATTTTAAGGGGCTGCCCCGCGAAATGACTAAACACATCTTGCGGAGCAGCTTGGAGAAGCAAAACTCTTAGATAAAGTAGTTAGCCTAGAATTTTTTGCCTGCCTTTCATTATTCGGGGTCTCCCTATTTATAGTGGGGAGCAATTTTTACAATTTTCAATACAGCCCTTCCGACCAAGGGCAAAGCGAGGGCCAAGGAGTCCTTTTGCGGAAAAGATCTCTTGGCCCCTGACCTGCTCCTCGGGGAAGGGGCTTCGGAGGAAAAACACTACAGGCCCTGGGGCAAGGACTTAAGTGCCCCCACCACCTTAGCTAAAGTAGGGTTACAAAGGGGATATGATTCCTAACGCTTGCAGGGCCCCCTGACCTTCTTGTCACCCACAAAAGCCTTCCACCTTAGCGCCACAGCTCCGGGACATTTGGCCTTCTTGTGAACTTCCGCGATGCTTCCTTCCGACTGTCGCCCCCTTGATTCGCCTTTACCTCACAATCAGGAGGCAAAGCTTCCTTCCGGTTTGCACCTTCTTTGGTCCGTCTTTTCCTCGCCATTACGAGGCGAGTCTTCCTTCGGGTTGGCACCTCCTTCGATCCGTTGACCTAGCACCGATTCGCCTTTTCTTGGTTCGTAGGGGGGTGATTATTCCCCTGCTGCAACGTTAAGGTTAGTGGTCTTTATATAAATTGGTCCTCCGATTCTCATCAATATTCACAGACATTGTTGCAAAGAAAAAAAGCTTGTGGAATCACAAGTTGGCATTGCATGGACCCAATGTTTGGAGGGGTTCTTCTTATTGCTTTGTACCCACCATAATATGATGGCTCAATTGAATATGGTAAGGCCAATGAAACCTAGAACAACAAACTTTTTTCGCTGACAAGACCCTCTTCCAATTGATTAGATAATGCTGACGATTATCTCATCTCTCCTTCCAAGGAGGCTTTTTATTCAATCCAATTTTTGCTTAGCAAATTTTGTTAAGGGAAATACTATCAAGTAGATATTGAGTTTGAAGATGATAAGAGTTGACAAAAATAATTTTCCCAAGTTAAGTTAGAGCCTTTTTTCCATTTTGAAAACCTAGAACTTCCAAGCAAGTTAGCACGGATATGAGACACCACTTTTAGGTTTTCCCATGCACCTCCACGAAGAAAAGGACAAATCCACCCATTGTTTTCCTTGCCTACGTATTTGCGGCATGAGCAATGTAATTATAGTTGTTTAAGGTTTGAAATAAGAGCCTTTTTCTCGTTAGCTAGGAGTTAGATCGAACAATGTTGGGTTTCTTTGGTGGATGCCTCTCGTTGGGCTACAATAATGGTGTCTTCGATGGAGCCATGGTTGCATCATTGGTGATAGTGTTGGTAGTGGTATCTTGCAACAACGTAAATCGTATCTACTCACTTGAGCATCATCATCGCCAGCAGTGGCTAGATCCTAACAAGGACATGCAAGGATAAGCATAACCTCATTTTATGTTTTATGATAGCTCTATTGGTTGGATATATTAAGAACCAAATGCACGAATTCTAAATTTTATATTGCGATTCGTCAGCGGGTTGGTGGAGAACCAACTTTAATCATGTATTTAATGTACAAGAATTATATTTGAGTGTTTGCACAATATCAGTTGTTTTTATTTGGACACATTCAACGATGGCCTCTAGAAGCACCAGTGCATAGTGAAATCCTTAGACGAATTGATAATTTCAGGACAGGTAGTAATCGACCTAATCTGACATGGGAGGAGGCACTAAGGAGAGACTTGCAAGATTGGGATATGCCCAAAGGCTGAGTCGTAGATAGGGGCGCATGAAAATTAACAATCGACGTGCTTGAACGATGATCTATCTTTTCAGCCTCTTTTGTTGTTTTTTAAGTCGTTGATTTTTATTGGGTTTCACTTTTAGCGTACCCCCAAATTGTTTGGGACTTTAAAACTTTGTTGTTGTTGTTATAGCACCTTTTTCTTAATAAAGTTGCTTTCATAGTGGCGCAAGGCTGATGGGGTGCTAAACTATTTCTAGAAGTTTGAAAAAGATTCTACTAGCATTGTAATTAAGCTAATAGGGAAAAAGACAATAGTCTCAAGGAGATGTTGTATGCGTGTTCAAAACATCAAATGGGCCCCCACTACGATCATACAATCACTTAAAATCACTTGTCGGGCCATATATCTTTCATGATGTTCCGAAGAGCCTATAAAACATGCCTGCAAAACTATCAAGGTCCGGTTCTTTCACATTTGGCAACTAGAGGATGGTTTGCTTGATTTCGTCATCATCAAAGGGGCTATCTAGTCTCTAAAGGTCTCGGCGAAGGTTGCCGAGGTAGCTCCAATCGAGAGATAGTTGTAGGAATTGAACAATTTTAAGAATTGAAGGGTTGTCAATTGCGTAGTTTTTAATTGGTGGGTTCTTTTTTTTCGACTCAAACAATAGTCAAGGGATCAAATGAACTTATTGCTTTTCATTATCGTTTCAATTCTTTTTATTCCATCCAGGTTGAACATAAATTATGCTTTTTTTAATTCAGTAACAATGCAATTATTTAAATTTGCTTGCCTTTTCATGTCACGCTTAATATTTTCTTTGCCACTTCTAGCCATTTACAAGATTTTAAAAATTAGGCATCATTCTCTTGGAAAAAAATTTCATGGTACAGAAGGTTGTTCACTCATCAGATTGGTTAAACTACTCAACACAATAGTTGATAGAAGTGATGACCGTAAAATATCAAAATATGAACTTTGGAGCAGTTTACTATCTATGAAAGGCTTAAGTAACAGTCTAACAGATATTTATGGAAGTGTCTAAGCTAGGAACTCTTGAATTAACCTAGGATATATAGCTTGCTGTGTTATTGTACAACTTTCTTTTCTGTAGCTTATCCAACATTTGGATTATACCATATCTTGCAATTGGACTTCTTACGTGGATGGCTAAAAAGTATGAAAAAGATTTGGAATTAGCAAATAGGAAGTTGATTTACTTGTATACATAAAACATGAAAGTACATTTGTGAAGATGGCACTCTATGCTCCATGAGTTGCAGTTTTGTATATCATATAAATTGAGCCCTCTTTCCTCCAAAGATAGCAGATAACTAGATGTATGGTTGAAACTTAACACCTGTCTTGACAAGACAGATTTAAAATTGAAAAATTGTCAATAACTACTAATTCGAGCCAAATTGGTCTCTATGGTACAAACTAGCCAAAATTGGTCAATAAACTTATCAAACCGTGTCGAATTGGTTCTTCGACCAATCAACATGTTGATATTGGGCAAGTCTATGTGGTTTTTGTTAATGTGGCATCCACATAGACAAAATAGATGCTAATGTGGCATCCACATACACAAAATAGAGGGACATGACATACGTGTGCAATAAACACTTGCCATTTTTATTTTAGTATGACATGTGGGGTTGATCGGATTATAAACTAAATAAAAATTGAATATCAAATTTTACGTGTCACCGGTCATGGCATTTACCTGCTATGGTGCCAGTTGAAAATCGCTATTTGGATTGTCACATTAGGAAAACCCACTCTAATCAAAGGACCAAGCAAGAACGGTTCAGAAAGTTTAGGACAATATCACCTGGCTGCACATGTATCACAAGCACTAATTTGGTTAAAAATAATAGTTCAAGGACCAAATTGACACTTTGTGCTTATAATTTTTTGCATCTAGCTAATCACATCAAAATCAAAAATGAAATGAAAATAGAAAATTTCATGAGTTGCAGAAAGGTTGAATCCCTGTTTGCACACTTTCAGCTTGATCTTTATTTCATGAATCTTACCACATAAACACCAAATGTTTTGGATGAAAATCTAAGGCAAATAATTTGTGCTCCTTGAATCCATAAATATTGTTTTGATATGCATTTACCTTTCTACTTTGAATTCAGCATGCAGAAAACAATTGAACGTTATAGGACATATGCGAAAGACAATATCAGCAACAAGACAGTACACCAAGATATAGAGGTAGATAATTCTTCTTGGTAAACCTATTATCCTTTGTTGTTGTACTTGGTAAACCTAATATATGAGCATAAGATAATAACAGCTTCCACTTCCACATGTTTAGAGAGTTTTCAGTACTTTCTTAAACCATGTGTATTCAGCAAATATTTTCAAGTCACCTAGAAGGACATAATTTTGATTGTATATATAACATGTGATTATTATAATGGGATAATTTCAAAGGCTACGTGATGTAAACTGCAGCAAGTAAAAGCTGACGCTGAGGGCTTGGCAAAGAAACTTGAAGCACTTGAAGGCTACAAAAGGTAATCACTACGGCTATAAGATTTGCTTGCCCTTTTTGCATCCAAAAACTCAGCTGTTACCATCGAATTTTGTTGAGCTGCAGAAAACTTTTGGGTGAAAAGTTGGAAGACTGTTCTATTGAAGAATTACACGGTTTGGAGGTCAAACTTGAAAAAAGCCTCCATAGCATCAGGGGAAGGAAGGTTACCTATTTTTCCGTAGTCAGTCTATAGGCTATGTTGTCATCAGTGAATCTATCTATGCACAAAAGCTTATAACCTGCTATGGTTCTTGTGCTACATGACAGACACAGCTGCTGGAAGAGCAGGTTACTAAGCTGAGACAGATGGTATATTTCACTAACTTTATTTGTCACCACAAAAACCTGAAACAACAGATATGTTAGTTCCTTACTTCGTGGTGTTCATTTCTTTGCATCAACGTCGAACAGGAGATGACGTTGCTCAAGGATAATGAAGATTTACGGGAGAAGGTAAAGATAGCGAAGTTTCACTGAAGACGTACTTCATGTGATATCTTATGTGCATCCTACAAGTCAGATTTGCCAAAGTCATAGAACAACTGTCCGTAAGATATAACACAGAAGGACGCATATGCATGATTTTGCTGCTGCTGATCGTTCATTTGTGCAGTTCAAGAATCAGCCGACGCTGGAGACTTCCGCTCCCATGACTGTCGCGGCGCAAGTTGAGAAGCTGGACCACCGCAACAACGACCTCATGGATGTTGAGACTGAGCTGATTATTGGATTACCTGGCAGGCATCGAACCGACAAAGCGGCGATAGCAGATAGTCAGTAAAGCATGCGTAAGAAACAGGGCCTGAATAAGCAGGATCTCCGTGTGGAGAATGCAGATGCAAGCCAAGCAATGACACCCTAAAATCACTCAGCCGCGTTGTAATTTACAAACCTGTATCGTCGTTGGATGCAACATACATGCCCTTGCACCAAACAGCGGACAGAAAAATCATGTAGCCACCAGCCAAGTGCCAATCGAAATCTCAAAGTATATATACTATTGCTGGCTCCCTGCTTGGCGCTTCTGTTGCTTCCTAGACGAAGTCGTCGTCTCCTCTCTTGGAGAAGGCGGTCGTCTCCTCTCCTGGAGAAGGCGGCGGCGAGCCGGCGATGACGATGAAGATGAAGAGTGAAAGTTAAGGAGGCACGAGGTAGGGATCGATTTGTCTGGCACTTTTGGTCTGTGCGGCCATCGAGGGGCATCGTTTCGTTGTGTGGTGCTTTGATCGCTTCTGTTACTTCCACTTCCTTTATTGCCGGCCAACGTGTCGATCCAGCTGAGGAAGGCGAGTCGAGTTTGCCTCGTTTCTGGTCTCTTCCGAACATTAACTGCGCTATGCGCTACTATATAGCGCGTAGCTAAGGTTTACGCTCGCGGTGGCCACGTCGCTCGAAAATCTCCGTCGTCTGTTCGTGCCCGCACGTACCCGCTGCAGCCCGTTCGATCCGACCTAACGACTTTGCATAAAACCCCCTGAACTCCTTGAATTTATGTTTTGGTCCCGTCTCTTCGCGGAACAGCCCTTGCTCAGCGCTTTCGCCTCGCTGCACTTTTCCGCCCACCCCCTCAAGGTTTTTCGTCACTCGCGGATCAGCCCTTTTGGCCTTCGTAGGTACACCTCCGGTTGGGGGGAAATTACCCGCTTTGCCATCGGGCTAGAGTTGGCCGCGCCGTCTCCTCCCCTGCCTCATTCTCATTGGCGCCACATCCACCGCTGCCTCCCATCCCCCTTTTCTCCTCGCCGCCACCGTCTCCTCTCCCGTGGCCGTTGTAGGTGCTGTCGCCGTCGCCTCCGGACTGCTCGCAGCGCCGCGATGGCGATTGGCCCTGGGGAGGCAGGCTCCACTGGAGTCGCTCTCGCAGAGGGCGGGTTCGGCCACTGCGGCTCTTGGAAGCCAGGCCGCCGACGCCTTGCGGTTTACCACTGCCTACTGCCTCCACTGTTCGAGCGTGGGGCTGCCTTGCCGGAATCTGCCGCCGCAGCGCTATTCCCTTTCCTCTCTCTTCTCCACTCTTTTTCTCTTATCCTTGCAATATATCGCAACTTTTTCTTGCATTTTGCTGTCATTCATTGGCTGTTGCTTGATATATTGACACCACAGGGTAAAATCGATGGAGCAGGACGTTACTGCGTGTTGCTGCTTGAACCACCGATTTGTCTTCCTGACAGGTTACATCGTAATATAAATGTAATACCCCGTCCCTTAGTTCCTCCCTACGCCGCCTTCCATTTTATCTCATTTCTCCTCGTCTCGTGTGCGGTTCTGTCCGGCCGTTTGATCTCAGCAAATTGGCTAGATTAGCTGTCATGTTTAGTGTAGTATCGGCTCTGATGTTTGCATTCTGACTGAAACTTGTAGTTTAGCTATCTGCAGCTAGCGTCAGTGTGTTGTAAAATAGTACATGTGATGGGCGCGGACGCGGGGTCCCGATCTTCTGGTGAGAGATGGTAAAGATAACTCGGTAAGGTGTCACGGAGACCTAAACGATCCGGCTTCCAACCCCGCAAAGGAACTGGAAATCCCCGGCGATCGCTAAACCACCACAACGATTGTTATCGACCGAACCAGAGGCATCTCCCACCATCATTCCGGGTCGGCAATTCCCGTTGCGAACCCTATCTTCCCCGAGTAGCGTGAACTGGGGACTCAACACACCGCGCTGATTGCCGTTCAACGGATGCATTGGTCCCGACAGATCACCCCGGGAGACAGGGTCAGATTTCTACACAAGAAACGGTATGAAATACCTTCCCCTCAGGACCAGTTACGGGCTACACAAGCCCTTTTTAGATACACAATCCCCAATCCTGCGCTCCGCGCGATGGCCACGCGTTGTGGTGTGAGACCATAAGCTTACACAAAGGGTATGGCCGGCGGAAGACTCCGCTGTGCCCAACACATGAGCACCCTCCCAGACGAGCCCTACTTCATATGGATTCCACCACCTCATTATCATTACCTCCTTCAGAGGTATTTATCACACAGATAATTTCTCCGGGTCCATCCTGCCCAACTCCCTTCTCTTCCATCATTTTCATCTCCAATTCCCGTTATCTCATCTCTCGGAACCATACTCACACATCACACATCAACACATGCAACACAAAACTCATCATGATCAAGGTGTGTATGTATCATGTTCACCGGTGAGTTTTGGCTCACCAGTGCGGGATTGGATACCCGATTAAATCATTATGACCTAACACATGTCTAAGCAAATTTTACCCAAGACTAGGAAGTCTAAATGTTTTATATTTTAGATAGACAGCAAAACAAACATGATAACAAGGAATCATGTAATTCAGGAATATATTTATCAAGGACAGGGCATGGTATTATCATGATTAATGAACAGGCATTATCAAATCATAGCAAGCATGCACTTTATATATTTAAAACAATATATCTTTAAAAAACTGGGTAAAAGTATGAGCTATAGTGTTAACTCGCCTTACGGATCAGATGAGTATACTTGGCTAGCTTCGGGATAATCCTCTTCTAGAACCGGGTCTTCTACAAGAGCAGAAATCCCAAATTATAAAATATCCTTAATGAATTGCGAATGAAAATGCAGGGCTGGGTGTCGATCGTAGGTGGTAGTGTTAAGCTAGGGTCTGGGATGGCTAAGGATAAAATTACCAAAATACCCTTAATTTACATTTTAAATTAATAAACAAGGCCTTTAAATACCTACTTTAATTTGTTTATAGAAAATCCTATTTATTGGTGGTAAAATTATATTTTTCCTATGATGCATACTAAATCTAGTATTTCCTGTAATTATTTTAGAAATTTTGGAGTTGATTTGCTATTTTAACTAGTAAATACTAAAGTAATCATATTATTAATTTTGTATAAAACTTTATTAGTGAAACATGCAAAGTTATATTTTTACTTAACTCTATACAGTATCTAGTATTTTACACAATTTTATCATAATTTTTGGAAGTCTATTTCTATTTTTAATAAACCGAAACTCTATCAAATTTCGAAATCAAATGCATCTAGTCGCTGAAGTCATGCTGACGTCACCTTTTTCAACCTCCGTCCAGTGCACAGCCGTCAGAGAAGAAATGGTGATTGCAGGAGCTACGGTCCACCGTTTTGGGCTTTCTTGGGCTCTATGGATTCTTCTCGACGGCGCGCTTCGAATGGTTCCATCTACTCGGCCGACGGCGGTCGGACATGGCGGCTCGGCGAGCTACAGCGGCGCCGCCTTCGGGATTACACGGCAACGGCGGCACAGCAGGGTTCCAGTCAAGATGATGCATAAGGGAGCCTCAGGGGTTCACAAGGATTCTTACCGTGGCATTGGAAAGGACGGAACGGTTCTGGTTCGACCGGGCGGCGTGCGACCCCGGAACGGCCCAAGCAGAGCAACCACGGCGAGACAACTCCGGCGATCCTCTAGCCAAATTGGTTGAGGTGAATCAACCGTATGACGGCAAGGAAGCTATGGCTGAGTGTAATTGGACAGAACTGTACCGTAGTTGGAGAAATCGGTGGAGACGGCTTCGGCACGGCCTAGCTCCGGCGAGCAATTCCGATCAGCGCCGTGCTTCCGGTGGCGCGTGCATTGGCCAAAGATCTCTGGGTGGCTCCACGATCAATACGGATGGGAAGAGAGTGCTCGGAATCGACTTAATCGGGGGAAACCGAGAGGAGGTGGCCACGGTTAGGGTTTTATACCCATTGGGGGCGGTGGCGACGGTTCCAGGCGAGGCCAGCTCAACAAGGGGATAAGCGGCGGCGTCTACGTGTCGGCTAGGGCTTACTCCAGCACTGCTCGTTCTCATGCAAGGGACACCGAGGCAGGGCGCGGGCGGTGAGCGGCGCCGGCGCTGTGCACGGGAGAGAGAAACAGAGAGAGAGAGAGGTGAGCTTAGCTGGGCCGGAATTCGGCCCATGATCGGCCCAATTGAAGCCCATCCCGAGAGCTTGATGATTTTCACCAATTTTCTTTAAAATTTTTGAATTCCAGCGATTTTCGATAATTTTGAATTTGAATTTAAATCCTAATTTGAATGGATATCAAATTGGGCCAATTTTTGGGTGTTACACCACCAGATAGTCCGATTGGCCTACCGCACAAAAGAAGAACAGGAATACTCATGAAATGTCGGAACCGAACCAGCAGAGAAGAAGCAAAGCATGCACGAAGCACTGTCCCAGAAATTAGATTGCCGTGCTATAAAAAGCACTACCGACGAAGAGACCCGGAGATACGATGCCGTCGCCCCCACCATGGTTGAGCCGAGGAGAGGACCTGAGGAGCAAGTAGGAGCAGTGACGAGCTCACGGCGATCACCCCGTGGCCACCGCGAACCAAAGCGAGGAACCAAGCACCCCCACCACGGCCAGCACCTGCGGCGAGCACGCCACCACATGACATACTGCGGCGTCAGGGACACAGAGGTCTGGAAGAGATGGAGAAAAAGAAACCGAGAGAGAGTCAGCCCCGAGTGAGAGAGAGCTTCCCATATAGGCAGCGCCGGCGCAACGAACCCCGAGGATTCCGGCCACCTTAGCAACGCGCGTACGCGCCCCCAAGCTAGGCGGAGCTAGCTCACCCAGCCGCCGCCGCATGCCCTCACGCGGGTAGGGAAACCCTACCCAAGTGAGTCTGCCTCCGCCTCTGCTCCTCTCTCTCCCTCTTTGACTACCCGAATGGGCTACGGCCCATGTGGCAAAAGCCCAACATATCGTTCACGTTTTAGACAAAAATAGGTGTTTATCGCAGTTTAGAAGGGAGACCCCCTTGGGCACTAACAGCAGGCTGCAACACATTGATCAATAGAGGCCCTCTTTAATTCATGCTTGTGGCTTAGTTTTTGTTATAGTTGAAAAAATTGAGAGCATTTTAAAAAAGACTTGAAAAGATTAAAAAATGGTCCAAAAATAAGTTTGAGATCTTTAATAAAAATTTCACAAAGTCTAAAATAAATATTATGAAATGTTGCAATGAATGATCTATATAAAAATGATAAATTTTACCGACCGAATTAGAACCTTACAGGACCCTGAACCAAAAGGGCCACACCGTCGCAACCTTCTTCAAAGTGACAAGCCACCATTGTTACGGATAATAATATGCTAGGCTAGGCTGCGCTCCATGTTACTAGAACTGGCCGTCTCACGGTGAGGCCAGGCCAGCCAGACCACGCACCCCGCTTGTATGAAAAGAACGGCTTCCGATTGATTCGTCGGAAAAGGAGGAGGTCGTGCTGTCATCTGCTCAAATATTTTCATCAACCGACCATATCTTCGCAGAGAAAACGAAACACTTTGCTGCAGCTTGAACTGAACTGCACCCGTAGAACACTCGAGTGCTAAAGCCTCTCTTTGCAACGCGTCATTCCCCATCCTAACTACTTTCTACGTGTATCTTCAAAACTAGTAAAAGGCATATTTTTGGCATCTACCCTTGATGTCATGTCAGTGTCACTATCGGTATAGAAGTATGGGCTACGATACATACAGCTTGTTTTGACTATAAAATAAATTTAACTTTGCGAGCAATGAAAATTCTTGAAAATAACGTAAACGGAGCAGATCAGTTTTGATAAATATGTTTAAGAATATCCCAATGTTTAATTTAATATTTAACACCTTTTAATTTATTTATTCAACAGTCTAAGTGGCGCAAAATCAATAAAGTTTGCAGCGCTGGAATACTTAAGAATAATATTTTAGAAGAGGTATATAGAGCAGGTTAAGAGCATCCCCAGCTCAGCCCCCATCACCAGCCGGCATCAGCGCTGATTGGCCCGCCCAGCCGCCCGTAGTCTGCGCATTCAAAAAAAATTTCCACGCACGCGCTCGTGATGCAGCCAGCTGATGAGGGTTGAGATGGGGATGCTCTAAGGATGCTCGAAAAGAAAAAAAAATAAAGGGAGAAAAAGACGATCTTGTACCGATCGACAAGCAAGCATGGAGATCAAACGACGGTAGAGAGGCATCGCTCGGCTTCACCGTCGTGCGCAGATAAGCATCGATCGTCGATCATTTATCCTGGCAAAGTTGACGTCTAGAGTAATTAACGAGATGCTAACTTGCGGTCTAAGCATTGATTAAGATAATTAAGATACTAAAGTTGTCTATTTCCATGGCATGTTACCCGGAAACTTCTCAAACGGTGACAGCAAAATTTACTGATCCTATTATCTACCCTAATTTTGTGGTTGGTTTTTTAAGATAATGGATCATCGTCCTGATCTCTACATCATAAATATACAAATTACTCAAAAGATCTTACAAACATAAAACATGTAATTATAGCAACTCCCAGTGATGTAACTATCCAATAATTCCCTGAAAATACCCTATTCAACGAAAAAGAAAATCTCATTGTTATAAAAAAACATTATTTCAGATAAAGTCATGCGGACCGAACACAATTTTTGTGGTTGCTTACGAGCAAACAAGGGTTAACTTCCTCTAAAATTAAACTAGGATGATTATTTAGGCGTTATTTAGACCGAATGCATTTTTTCATGATATCTTTGGATTGAGTCGCATGTATGTATCGATCAGTTAATGCAAAATTACAAGTATAAAGAATGGCCGCCAATTCAATTATATATTAACACTCTGATCGAACACATTAATTGCCCCCTGATTTCTATGTATTAAGATACATACAACAACTAATTCACCTAAAATTCAAAACTAATCGAGAAATGTGGGCAGTTTAAAATATTAGCTTTTCAATTTTCATGTATTAAGTTGTATACACCGATCAGTTCATCTAAAGTAATAAGCTGATGAAGAAAGATGAGGAATTCACATATACACCCTCCATATCATGAAAACTTGATGTTTCGAATATCGACATGAATATTTAAAATGCAACTTTAGTTGGTATTACTATTTATAATTTATTTATAAAATCCACTAAAAATCATGATATTATGAAAGAGCCTTTTAAGGTGAATCTAAATTATTTGAATTGATCACCTAAAGCCTAAACTAATGGGAAAAATAGAGTTCAGTTATATTTCAATAGCCTTCCTCATAGAAGTTTCCTTAGGGCTTAGACATGGAATGAAAATAGAAGAAAAAAAAAAGTGTCGGTCGAGACTCAAACTCAAAGCTACGGCTTTGATACAAGTTGATGCAAAAAGGCAAAGACATCTATAGCCTAAACTAATGGAAAAATAGGTGGTTCGGTTATATTTCAGGAACCCTCCTTACATAGAGTTTTTTTTAGGACTTAAAGGTAGAATAAAAAAAGTAAAAGTATTTAAAATGTGTCGGTCATGGCTCGAACTCAAAACTATGACTTCGATACAAGTTGATGCAAAGAGACATAGGCGGGATTACACTATAATTAAATTTTGGTGGTCAGAACTTGAACTCGTTTCTTTCTTGAAAAAAAATGTGCTTGTTGGGACTTGAACACTGGACATGCAAGTTTTTCGTTTAAACTATGCTGGTTAGGATTTTGAGTCATTTTTTTAAAAAAAGAATGTGCTAGTCAGCATTCAAATTTAGATATGTAATTTTGATGCTATATTAAATTAAAATAATTGATCAGTTCATCTAAAATCTTAAACTCGCATGAAGAAGGACAATAATTGTTTAGAATTCAAAGTTGAGATGTCTAACTTCGGTACCATATTTTTAATTGCGCAAATCGGGTAACCCAAAATCTTAAACTAATTAGAAAAGGTAGCACTATGTTTTAACACTCCGTTTCACATCATTAACCCAAAATCTTAAGTTGGCGTGGAAAGTCTGTAATCTATCTCAAGACTTTATGAAATCTTAAGCCGACGGGAAAAGTTACAATATATCTCAACACATCCTCTCACGTGCCACCTCTAGGTTTATTAGGACTTAAATGTATAATCTAAAGTTATGAAAAAATATTCAACACTCGTCTAGGTTCCATCAAACCATAGATGTATAATATTAGTGAGGTATCAAACTTAGGATCTAAATTGATGATAGATTTGCAGAACAGAGGGGGCACGAGAGGAGTCTTGGTGGAGAAAGCTGTAAATTGATGATAGATTTGCAGAACAGAGGGGGCACGAGAGGAGTCTTGGTGGAGAAAACTGTCTGCTTTTACCACACGGCGGCATGTGTGGCCTTCGCTGAGCTGCCGGCCTCGGCCACGGTTTCCATCCCCGCCTGCCGGCGCCCACGCACGCAAGCCAAGGAAAGAATTGCAACCGGCTGCGAAAAGGGTCGAAACGCCTACCAGATGAGAGCAAGCGTTAATGGTAGCCGGCCCGCTTCAATGCGGGCACAAACTCCATCGGCCAACCCCTCCGAAGCAAGCTTAAAGGGCATTGTGCTCAGCACCTTGCCAGTGACCACCGCGCCATCGACTGCCGTGACTCGGTGAAGTGCTTCGTGTGTCTCCGTTCGGGCCACACGGCTGCCTTGTGCCGTCGGCGAGCGTCTAGCCTACCTCGCCACCTTCGCCCTCCTCGCCAGGACAGCATCGTCCTTCTCCCCTCACCACCAACTCCCACCACCACTTTCATGGCCCCGCCAAGCAGCTCCCCCTTGCCGCGATGCGTCCTCCCTCCACGCGTGTTTCGATGGAGGTGGATTCCTCCCAGCGGAACGATGTTTGACATCCTAATAAAATTATTAGGTGTCTCAATATTTTTCAAGAGAAGACCTAGGTAATTATTCACATTTTGCAGCTAGCATCAGTTTAATTCCAAGTTAATTACTAATGGGCTACTAATGCATGTGATTAAGGGCCCATAGAGGGAGGTTTAGCACTTTAAGCCCATGAGGAGAAGCCCAAAGGACCCCTACCTGCGCCCAGCACCCTATAAGACCCTACTCTACTGTTCCTCACCGACCAATCCACTCCCCACCCCCACACCTAAACCCTACGGCTCAAGACACCCCATCCTGAGGCATTTTCGAGGTAAATCTCTCTCCCCTGTAGGTAATTCGTCGTGTAGATGGTACCAATAGATAGATCTCGTCGAGACGAATAAAATGCATATGCGGATCGCCCCGAATCGGTGCTGTATTCCGCCCGCTAGAGCTCGCCGTAGTTAGCTGTCTCCACAGTCGCCGGCGATCCTTGGCGTTCGCACCGCCGCCGGGAGATCCGGAGCCAACCCGCTGCCGCCACGTCGCCCCGCGCCGTCGTCCCGCGCCGTCGCCGTCGCGCCACGGGCGCGCCCGGCACACGCGCGCACCACTCGCCGTCCGACGCGCGTCCTGGTGGGGCCCGCAAACCGTGTCCGCACACGACCACGCCGGCGACGCCACGAATCTCGCCTTGACATGAGTCCACGTGGGGCCCACCTCCCGCGTCGGTTCCCAGCAGCGCCGCCGCTTTTGCCCAATCCTGCCGCGCCACATGTCACCATGGGACCCGCCGCTGTCGGCGTCGCCGACCGTTCGCTCGCCACCGCCCAATAGGATCGCGCCACGTGTCCCCGCGGGTCCCGCCGTTGATGCCGGCGCCGTTCCGTTTTCACTCTAGCCAGATCCAGCCACCACCGTTGACGCGCGGGCACGGCTAAGCCATGGGCCCCGCTCGTCAGAGGCAGCCGCTTCGCCTGTCGCCTCGCACGCAACGCGTGGCGCCATGTGCCACGCGCACGCGCGTAAATCACGCCGCGGTCACTGACCGACGGGCCCGCCCGAGCCGCGTCAGCCCGAGAGCCACGTGGCTTGACACATGTCATGCCATGTCACCCATAGGCCGCACCCCACTACCACGTCGTGTCATGCCACGTCAGCAGCCACGTGTCATGCCATGTCAGCACCACACCGCCCCCTGAGTGCCACGTGTCACTGACACGTCACGCCGCCTCATTGCCATGTCACGGACACGTCACGCCACCTCACTGCCACGTCACCGACATGTCACTGCCCCGCCAGCACTGCCCCGTCGCCACTGTTCCGTGGGTCCCGCTTGTCATTCACAGGGAGTCACTGACTAGTGTGCCCCACCTGTCAGCTACACGCCGTCGCACCGGATTGGGCCGAGCTGGGCCGAGAGCGCGCGGTGGAATTCGGGCCGGTTCGGTCGGTTCGGCTCGTTTAGGGTTTAATTCGGTTTTTCTTTTTTCGAGAATTTTCTATTTAGTCCGAAACTTCCCCGAATTGTTTAGGGAGCTTCGTAACTCCAAATTGGATGATTTTGGAGCCTAAAAATCACATTTAAATCCTAGAATTTTTATATATATTTTATAATTATTTCCTCTATATTGATTTCGCTGTTATATGGTTTGTTGTTCTTATGATTAGACGGTGGGTGTGATTGTTGCGTGGATTGTTGCCCGGAACCGCAGTGGGACTCTCAGAGCGCTGAGTATTTCGAAGGCAAGCTTAATTACATATTCCATCCTAGTTTTACAATATAATTTACTGTTGTTTACTTTTTCGAATTATTTGCATGCATGTAATTAGGCATGAGTACCTAGACATGTTAATCATCTATTAATATGCTTTTAGCCACCTTGCATAAGAGAGCTGGTGAAGTGGTGGGAGTAGTAGGCTGGAACAGTTTTGTACCGTTTCTCCTAGTGGATGAGACGGGGCTTGCGGGGAAACTTATACACACTCTGCAGAGTTAAAACTATCATGATAGCCGTGTCTACGGTCATGGACGGGGCGAGAGGTTTGCACATGTAGATTCACCCTTTTCAATATTAAACCTGACTAGATGAGGCTGGGATTGGTCTGGTGTGAGATGCACCTTTTGTTGAACTTGAGAATGGATATATATATGATCATGCATTCACTAAATTAAAACTTGGTCAACTAAAATATGACTAGAAGTAGGATTTGCGTAAAATAACCTTTAACCCATCCTTGACCCTGCATAGATAATTAAGGACTGCTTGCTGGGTAGCCGCATACTCATTAAATTGCTCGCGGACATATTTTTATTCAGATTACGGTCAGGACCAGGGAGGCCCTGACGAGGAAACGCAAGGCTAGCTAAGGTGTGGGTGGACATCTTGGAAGTTCGTCATAGTTATTTAATTTGAACCTTATGATGTTTTCTACTTAATGTTAATTCCGCATGGACTATCAACTGGTATGCCAGTTTGTTTTTATAATAAAATACTATGGTTTACTCATATTTCACTTTAATTAAATATACTGTGATGATTCCACCGTGTTGTCCATCACGAGATACTAAACTGGGATTAGTATCGACTCGTGGTGCTGGATTCCCACTACAAGTATTGGGGTCACGACACGATGCCGATGAGCTCCACCGCAGGGGGTCATCATGTCCATCTCCGACAGGCCTCACCCCGACGTCGGATTCGTGGCCCGCAACTCAGCTTCCACATCGACATCCCAACCTTTGACATCACCGTCTCCCACCTCGCTCACATGCGTTTTTTGGCGCACTTCACTCTACCGGAACAGGCATGGCGTGTCGCCCGCAGTTCCTTCCGCGCGCACAGCCGCTTCTTCGCCATCTCCGCCATCCCCAGTGACATCCATGCCGCCAGCAACCTCGGGGCACGATGCTTCCGTTTGCTGGTCTTCATCGAAGAGCTCCCCCTCCATGCTCGTCCTCCGCGGTTGTTGATCCCTCTACTCCGTACGACTTCAAGCCAATCAGTCTGATCCACAAACTTGGGAAACTTTTCACTAAGATCCTTTCGTCTCGCCTAGCTCCCTTAATGGATGACCTAATTTCTTCCTATCAGAGTGCCTTCATAAAAAGCGTCACATCCAAGACAACTTCCACTTCATTCAAGGGACGGCCAAATCCCTGCACCGCTCTCGTACGCCAGCTTTCCTCTTCAAACTTGACCTTGAAAAAGGCTTTCGACTCGGTCTCCTAACCTTACCTCCTAGACAATCTTTGGGCCAGAGGCTTTGGAACACGGTGGCGTGATTGGATCACCCTTTCATTGGCCTCCTCCTCCCGCATCCTCCTCAACAGTCAACTCACAGACCCCATTGACCACCTGAAAGGACTCCGCCAAGGGGACTCTCTCTCCCCTCTTCTGTTCAATCTCGCAATCGAACCCCTCATCACTCTCCTGCACCGGGCCACGAAGTTCGAGACCCTTGGCACCACACCCGGGATCCCCTCAAACCTTCGCGTCTCACTCTTCGCAGACGATGCAGCTATATTCATTAACCCGACTGCGCAAGACGTCTCTGGCCTCGCCTCTATCCTCTTGGCCTTTGGTGACATCACAGGACTTCGCATCAACTTTTCCAAAAGTCTGGTTGCCCCATTCGATGTGAGGGCCGAGGCCTGGACTCAATTCTTCAGGCTCTCCCAGCCACGAGGTCTTCCTTCCCAATCAAATACCTGGGCCTCCCTCTCTCCATTAGGCGTTTGCGTCACGTTCACTTCCAGCCATTCCTAGACAAAATTTCAAATCTCCTGGCAGGATGGCATGGCCCAATGATGTCCAAGGGAGGGAGGCTAACCCTACTTCAAGAAGTTATCTCGGCCCTGCCCTCCTAGATCTTGTCCGTCCTCAACCCGCCGGGCTCCGTCGTAAAAAATATTGACATGATCCGTAGAGCCTGGCTTTGGCGAGGCACCTCCTCTTCTTGCGGCCATTGCCAAGTCAATTGGGAAATTGTCTGCTCTCCGACCTCAGTCGAAGGTCTCCTCACCGCTTTGCCTGGGCTCTCCGCCTTTGTTGGCTTTGGCATAACAGATCTATGCCGCGCCCGCCCTGGGCGGGATCTCTCGATCGCACAACAGGCATGCTCTCAGCGCTCCTCCAAGAAGGAACCATAGCCACGCACCGGAATGGATTAACTCTATCCTTCTGGAGGGACCCCTGGCTTCAAGACTCCACCCCAATGAACCTAGCCCCCCGTATCTTCGCTGCATACGCCCAGAAGGACAGATCCATCTACAAGGCCCTTTCGCAAAACAACTGGCTGCTCGACCTTAGGGGCTGCCTTACCGCTCCAATGGTGCCTGAGCTAATTCAGCTCCTCCTCTTGACCTCCCGGATTAATCTTACGGAGGGCGAGAACAATCAATTGTCTTGGCGTTCCATGGCAAACGGGGACTTCTCTGTGAGATCTGCTTACAAGATGCAATTCATCAACCGATGCCCCACCCCCCCTCCCCCAATCCACTAGGTTTGAAAATCCTGGGCGCCGTCTAAGTGCAGATTCTTTCTCTGGCTCCTGCTTCGCAATAGAGTCATGACAGCTGATGCCCTTTTGAGGATGGACATCCCAAACGATTACTTTTGCCCCCTCTAGTCGCAATTTGGAAACCCCAGAACATCTTTTCCTGGTGTGTGAATTCAGTACCTTCATCTGGTGCCAACTAGCAAACCATCTCGATATGGGGCTGCTCAACCCCGCTCCCTGGCGAAACACCCATGCATTAGCAGCCTGGTAGGAGATCGACATCTAAACGTTGTGCCGGCTCGTGGTACGCTGTAGGTTGTTTTGGCAGCAGTTTGGTTGCTCTGGCAAGAACGCAACTCCAGGGATTTCCATTCAGAGAGTCGTCCACGCCTTGTTCTTTTTCACCATCTCCTCGACGACCTGCGGCTTTGAGCCACCGTGGGCGTGCCTTTTGTAATTAGTTAATTTTTTGGGTTGTGCCCCGTTGGGGGGAAGGGCCTTTTTCCCCACTCTTTGCAAACCTCTTTTCTTTGATTAATAGATGTCAGTTCTCCTGTCCTTTGTTCAAAAGAAAAAACTTAAGATCTCTTGGCTCTCAGCTCATATTGAGTTGAAATTGCATCCAATTTACGCAAAAAAAATTAAATTGATGATAATAGATAGACAATTCACTTATATTTCAATACTACGTTAATTAAACTAGGATTTCCATGTTTCCTTTCGAAAAAAACTTCAAAACTCCAAAGGAAGAGAATTAGGATTACTAATCGTAATTAATTATTGCGATTAGGATGGCTATTCTATATCGACGCGACCTTGTGGATAAATCTTGGCACAGGCTAGTAGCAGTGCACACCACAAAATTCCAGATCGGCGGATGAGTTGGCGACTAGATCGTTTAGCCTGATCTATCCAGAAAGGTCGGCGCCTACTCATGGGTACGTGGACTGCACAAGATCATGCTTATCGCATCTCTCATGTATGCATTTTTTTTGCATACATCCATGCAGTGCAGCCAACTCTAGAAGTTTTTTATTTTATAATCGGCATGAATGGGTTTGATCGAAAGTATCAAGGGGATATGCGTTGATCAATTTATCTAAAAATCTAATCAAATAAAAAGAATAGGAAAAAATCTACTTGACCCCTGACCTACAGTGGTGCGGAGATTCTAATCCCCACGTGCAAAACCGTTCAAGTGGACCCATGTAGTACGTTGAGTGGTGCAAATACCCCCTAGAGGCGGTTTTCTGGGCGGTTTTGCCATCGTGACAGCCCACATGGACGGTTTCGCCACATATGCTTACACGCGTGGTATTTTCTTCAATAAAATTATTTCTAAACTGTAGGTCCCACATGCCATAGTCTTGCACCATCTTCTTCTTTCTCCCTCTTTCTTCCTTCTCATCTCTCTCTCCCTCCCCTTCTCCCCTTCATTGAGTCCCCGACCACCTCCCTCCCCTGGTCGGTCGCTCTCCTCCTTCCGACGCCGCCATGGAGGACGCCATTGCCAGCGCCGCCATGGAGCACTACGATGTCGCGGTGGGACACGTCGCGGGCGTGGCAGTAGGTGAGCACCGCCACCAGCTGCACGAAACACCTGGCACGCCACCGTCTCCGGGAGGCGCCGTCGTGGGAGCACGGCGAGCCTGGAGAAGAGGTCGCCACCGAGGACGAGCTCCATGACGAGGTAGATCCTGGCGCGCGTGGCGAGCACCTTGCGGAGGCGGAGCACGTTGGGTTGGCACAGCCGGCGCATGGTGGACACCTCCTGGAGCACCCGTGGCACCATGCCCGCCGTGCCCATCACCTCAGCCTTGTCGAGCACCTTCACGGCCACGGTCTCGCCGTCGGCGACAGAGCGAGCAAGATAGACCGTGGTGAACATGGCGTGGGCGAGCGGCAGGCTCAGCTCGTACTTGCTGTTGCTCGTGGCGTTCATGGCGGCGACCAGCACGGGGAGGAGGTAAGGAGGCAGCGGCGACCGGCACGGGGAGGAGCTGAGGGCGCGATGGCGACCGACGCGGGGAGGAGCTGAGGCGGCGGCCGACACGGGAAGGTGGTGAGGCGGCGGCGGAGCTCGCCGGTCGTGGAGATGCGCGCGGCGGCGGCGACCAGCACCAACAAGCGGGGAAAGGGAGCAGAGGGGAGGCAGCGGGATGGGAGTAAATGGGAGGGGGGAGAGAGTTGGGAGGGGAGGAAGGCACGGGGAAGAAAGAGACATGAGGGATTGACGTGTGGGACCCATGACTTGAAATTTTTTTAAAAAAATGTCATGTTTGTATCCTATGTAATGATGCCTCTCCACATGTGCTGCCACGTTGGCAAAACCACCCAAAAAACGGTCTCCAGGGGGTATTTGCACCACTCAACGTAATACTGGTGTCCACTTAAGCGGTTTTGCATGTGGGGAGTTAGAGTCTCCGCGCCACTATAGGTCAGGGGGTCAAGTAGACTTTTTTCAAAAGAATAAGTAACGTCCTAAACGGTGATAGGGTAATAGAGTGGACAACATACTTATATTTTGCAACACTTCCTCTCACATGGGGTTGGTGAGCAACGCTCTAAGCTAATAGGACATTAAAGAGTGGTCTACACCCTTATACTTTGTAATGCTCCTCTCACGTGGAGTCCCAATCCTCGACACGTGGAATAGAAAGGACATTTTAATTGCGTTTATTAGAATTCAAACTCGAGACCTCTACATTTGATACCATATTAAGCTGTCTGCACTAACCAGTTCTCCAAAATAAGTTGATGGAGAAGGATCGACAACACATTTATACCTCCCATCTCAAAGTAATAAAAGAACTATTTATCTTAAAAAAACCATATGTCGACAATGTAACAATGTTCAACATTTATCTAGAAAAATCAACAATGTTTAACACGTGGCCCGATCAGTTTCTTACAACCGCTCGAAAAACAGTTTTCATGGTCTTTATATATAGAAAGGGACCCTCTATTTATCAATCGACTGTTTTTTCCCTACCCATCAATCGGTTTTCTGGGCCGTTGGATCTCAATCCAACGCCCAGATCAGACCCCGCCTCCCCAACAGCCTTCCCCCCGTCGCCGGCAGCGCCGCCGCCCTCACTCCATCCCCAACCAACCGTCAGGCCGCCGCCTTCCCGGGCCATTCCTCTAAGCCCGGCGGCGCCCCGAATCCGGACCTCACCGAAACCCTAACCCGAATCCATGGTGGCGTGGCGACGGGAGAGGAGGAGGTCGCCGGAGGGGAGGAAGACGGCGGTTGAAGGTCCCGGCGTGCGGGTGAGTGGGAAGTCGACTGCAGTCGACTGATTATTAGCAATTCCCATATAGAAAACCGATAAACCGCAATAGCTGGGTTTGTTTTCAATTTTATATCTATCTATACCTAGTTAAAGCTTGTTAACAATTCCAGCTTGTTAGCAATTTTATATCTATTATTGGTCCGCATTGCTGCTTTTCCGGGTGAACGTCTTCCCATCTTCCCTGGCTTCCATGCCAGCCTGAAAATCTCGCAGAGGGCCATGTCGCCTTTAATTCCCAGAATCGCCCGATCACTTCTTTCTGACGGTTTCTATTTGTAGTCGCAGGTTTATTGTTATATACTTACTGATACATGTTTTTTTTAGGGCTGAAGATGACATAACGGGAATTTTATCAATGACCACAATGATAAGGCCGTCTTCTAATTCCTTTCTTGACAAAATTAAAAAAGTTAGGTTACCACTGCTATCTTTCCTTTGCCTGCTGGTTGGTACAATAGTATTTCAGTAATGCTTTTCTATATTGGTAATTGAATGTTAGTTGCTTAATCCCCACGCTCTAACAAAATAATATGGATGACTCTCCTAATATGATATTTTGGCAAAAAAATGTTTGAGCTCTTTTTTTTTTTGCATGGATTCTATATTTTGCTGCATCTGAGCCTATCAGGTTCAACAAACCATGAAGTAATTTGACATTTTCATCAGTTAATATTTTTTTTATGTCATATGGTGTCGCATTCCAATGTATAGTCGGGAGCCACCTATGACCAAAAGATGAGAGCATATTATGCAAGGTTTATTTATTTTTTTATTGTTCTTCTGCTATTATCGAATATCAATTATTTGGGTAGAATAGAGCTAAGAAAGCCTGTAAAAAGCTGTTTGAAATTTTAGATTATGAGTTTGTAGAAGTGAAACTTAGTTATTTATATATGCATCACTGTGCTAGAACGCCATGCTTTCTTAATTGTCTCTCTTTGCAGGAAACTCTTATAATTTGTCTTGCATTCTAGTGCTCTTTCTACACCAAAAGAAAGAGGTATGGGAAGTTCTTTATATTACTTTTTATGGGCTTTGCCTCTTATGCTATGTTACATATTAGTCTCCGGTCTAAATCATGTAGGATTCAATCACATGCTTGTATTTTATTTTTATTTACCAAATATGACGAACAATTGTTAATCAGTCATAGCAATGCCTCCTGATTTAATTTCTTAATCATTGATGGATGCATCTTGTTTTCAAGTAAGCGGATGAGTTTTGAATTATTTTTTTTTAGTTCAAACCCTAACCCATATTCCTGAATCTGCAGCAGGACAAGAACGGAGTTGTGCTGGCAAGAATAAAATACTGCTGAAAATTTATAGTCAGCATTCAGAATGAGCAATGTTGAAGCCATAACGTTGAAGTCATATGATAACTGCAGTAATGACAGTTACATTATACATTAAAGGAGCAATCCTGTTGTTCAATTGGAAAAAAACCAAATGGACAATTTCATTCTAGTTTTTTCATCCATTGTTGTCAGTACTGCACTATTAATTAAAGGGTATTTAATGCAAAACTTTTCTTTTTTAGTCATAGCTCTACTGCACATGCACAACATTGACGCGCCATCCTTATTAATAATTAAAACATGGTTCTACAAAACCGCCATGTTAATTTTAAAATCATAAAAACTTTTATGATAATTGAAAAGAAAAAAAAGAGATCTACATCATTTGGAGACATCACATTAGTCCTAAAATAATAAAAATCCCCATGTTAATAAAAAAGATAGCAAGGAAAACTATACCGTTAATTATTGTGGGCCCTAGTAATAATATATTAGATTAAAAGAAAGATCTTGTACGAAGCCCAACAAAAAATAGAATTTAAAATAAAAAAGGTTTGTGCCAAATTTGTATCAACTACAATAAAACAATAATCGAAATTCAACATAAAAAATAATACAATTAAGTGTATATATCAGATTAATAGAAAGAGCTCATATCTGCTACAATAAAAAAACAAAATTATATAGAAATTATTATAAATAGGAGTCCATGTCTAATAAAAAGATTAAGATGAATCCAGTCCCACTACAAACACGTGAAACACCATGCTCGTTTTCAATAAACCAATGGATTTGTGAATCAAGACATCTGTATCCCAATACCGAGAATTATTGGGGTTCCGGGGATTCTCGATTGGAGCTGAGCTATCCATAGCCCAAAATCGTATCTCATCTCATGAGGCCATGAACAATCTCCGTCACCTGACCAGCTAGCCGAACAATCTATGAAGGTCTATCGCGCACTACTGGCTAGTGAGCACTGACCAGTGGCCATCTGCTCTGAAGATTTGTACCGTTTGGAGCGCGAGTGCATGCATGCAGACTTGCAGATAGACCTGCAGAGAAGTACTAGAACGATGCTTCCTGGGAATATGGGCTCAGGACACATCGCATTTAAACATCCCATACTTTGCTGTCCCCCTGCTGAGTGGGAAGCATCGTGGAATCCATTTTGCAACGCCAATGTGCATTGCACCGGAATCATAGATTTCATTTCTCGTCGGTTCCCTATCGCATGGGCAGAAAAAAGCAAAGCGGCTGTACACAAGCTTTCGAGGGTTCATTGCACACGAAGCGCTTCTCACACAGTGCAGCTTTCGCTCCACACCCACATGCTATGGAACTTAAAGGAATCTTTGCCGATGTTTGGATAGGTGGTCGCGGTGGAATCTCCGGAGGAAACCAACAGTAGATCATGATATAAAAGAGAGTTTATTTTACAGCTGAAATTATCGTCTACCTTGCTCCTTAAACAATAAAAGCAGGTATTCTAACACATGAAAGCATAACATGTGAGCTTGTCTGCCACCATAACACATGAAAGCATTAGAGATGATTTTGATGGTGATTTTGCCACCATAACATGTGAGCTTGTGCGTGCCATGTGGCATAGCATTGGGCCCACATGTAAGTATCTCATCCCATTCCTATTATATCTTCTCTCTATTTCTCTCTCCTCACGCTCCACCGTCACTGTCAGTCTCGGACTACATCTGACTCGACGTCCTCTTGAGTTCCTCTGTTCACTCCCATCTATCTTTTCTCTCTCTCCTGCTTCCATCTTATCCGATGAGGAGCCAAGCTACCGTCACCCTCACCACCAGCAACGTACCACGTCGGCTCACCGCCCGCTGCCAACCGGATCCTGCAACCATGGGTTGTTGCCCTATTGCACGCTGCCATGGTCCAGACCACCCGAGCGCCATGCCACTCTGCCTTGCGTAACTGCTCTATATTCTCTTATGTGGGTGTCGTTGCCAATACATACCATACGCCTCTTCCAGCGTCATCGCACCCATGGATACACGCTGTCTTTTGGTCGTGGTCGTTGACCCTACAACCTGCGGTGGAGCTCGGGGGACCCGGATCCAGTGGTAATGGTGGTCAGGGAGCCTTGATCTTGTATAAAACAAGGAGCTTGGATTCGATGGTGGAGGAGCTCGAGGTCATCCGATATGTTCGGGAAAAGGCGTGGTAGTGACAGATCTAGTCGAGGAAGGGTGCGACATCTTCATCTTTGGCCAAGGAAGGGTGCGGTAGAGGAGGAGGTCGTTAGAGCTTGGGACCGTAGGAGGAGGTCGGGATGGTGGACTAGGGACATTGGTTCGACCTAACTTGCCTGAGGTGGTCCAGGGCAACTAAAACAGGCCACCCTGCACAACCTCAACCTTGCTCCGTCGAGCCTGGCTATCACGACCGAATAAAATTAATCGCAGAAGACAACCAAGCATGTCTTAATAGTCTTTAAAAAATTATAAAATGCAAAAAAATAATTTTAATTCAAGCTGAAGATGGAAAAGAACGAGGCTCCGGCTCTTTTTCCTTCTATGGTTGCATCAGAACGCGGGGGCGGTCCGACGGGCGTCGGACGCGCCTCCCATCCGACGCCCAGCGCGGGCCGTTGGATCTCCATCCAACGGCCGGCGTTAGATCTTGAGAAAAGTTTTGTTATTTTTGTTTCACCATGTAAAAAAATCAATAAAAATCATAAATATTCTCTAATGCATGTCTATTTCCACCCAAATTTTTTGGATTGCTATACAACATTTATACATCTAGATTTTTCTTTAAAAAAACGTTTATATAAATGAATATTGATCATATAGATTCGAATAAAATACATGTGAGACCTGACACTGATTAGAGCTCTTCCAGCGTCGTTGCACCCATGGATCCACGCTGTCTTTTGGTCGTGGTCGTTGACCCTACAACCTGCGGTGGAGCTCGGGGGATCCGGATCTGGTGGTAATGGTGGTCAGGGAGCCTTTGATCTTGTATAAAAAAAGGAGCTTGGATTTGATGGCGGAGAAGCTCGAGGTCATCCGATATGGCCGGGAAAGGGTGTGGTAGTGATAGATCCGGTCGAGGAAGGGTGCGACATATTCATCTTTGGCCAAGGAAGGACGCGGTAGAGGAGGAGGAGGTCGTCTGAGCTTGTGACCGTAGGAGGAGGTCGGGATGTTGAACTAGGGACATTGGTTCGACCTAACTTGCCTAAGGTGGTGCGGGGCAACTAAAACAGGCCACCCTGCACAACCTCAACCTAGTTCTGTCGAGCCTGTCTGTCACGACCACATAAAATTAATCGCAGAAGACAACAAACATGTCTTAAAAGTCTTTAAAAAAATACAAAATACAAAAAAATAATTTTAATTTAAGCTGAAGATGGAAAAGAACAGGCTCCGGCTCTTTATGGTTGCGTCACTCATGGAGCAGCTATATGCACAGTATGGATAGGTGGCACCGTGTGGGCCGCGTTGCCGTAAACAGGTAGATAAAGAAAAAAAAAAAAAGGGGACGATAAGACATGTCGTGTCGGCAAGGCCGTCGATTGCGAGTTTACGACAGAGCGCGCAGCCATTCTTCAGTCGCGTTCACTCCATCGGCGCCGTAAAAGTAAAAAAGAACAAATCCAAGACGATTCCGGCCGTCTTCGACTCTCTCGGTTGTTCCTTTTGTTTGTGCGCTGCACACCGAACAAAGAAAAATGCTGATATGTGCCCCCATCGATTAATTTGACGAGAGGTGTTGTCGATGTTCTCATCGACTTTTCCTATTAAACTAAACTAAACTAAATTACATAAAGTTTGTTATTTTTTAAAACCGAATGATGTAGTTTTTTAGTTTTTTAAGGATTTTAAATAGTTTTCTAATAATTTTTTGACTCTTTAATATCTCTTTTAAAGAGTTAGAATTTTTTAGATTAAATTTTCAGCAACTTTCATGTTAGAAAGAACAAGCTTTAGGTCCTGTTCTTTTGAGCTGATCTGAACGGCTGAACGACTGAAATGACTGAATTTCGAGAGCTTGTCGAGGTAGTCTCGAGATTAGGATCCATTTTGTTTGACTTGTCTTTTAAAGTGTTAGGATCCACCTTCAAAACATCGAAAAAACAGACTCAAAAAACTCAAAACATATGTCTTTTCAAAACGTAGATAAGTCGTTAAGCTGTTAAGCCATTAAGCTGTTAAGCTGAAAAGAACTGGGCCTTAAATGCCAAATTTGATTCGTCTGTCACACATTGTTTTTTTTAAGAAAACAAATGCGATCATGCACATCGTTTCTTTTCCAAATTAAGTACTCCTTCCAATTCTATAATGCTTGTCGTTTTAGACATTGACGCGATCTTCGAATGCAACTTTACCATCAATTACTAATAAAATTTATCTATAAAATCCATGAAAATAGGAAAATATTTTAGACATTGACATGTGTTATGGAACTAGAAAAATATTTGTTAAGACAAATTTATATATATGGTTTTATGTACACAATCCAAATAGTTTTAAAAAATTTATAAAGTTTTAAAACTTTGACTTAGTACAAATCTAAAACGACATGTGTTATGGAACTAGGAAGTTGTTGTGCGAGACCAAAAAATATATTTTATTGGTCGGCTCGTATCACGTTGATCGAAATATCTTCGATTCACGGATTAAAATACTTCATTGTCTGTTTGTCCCAAACAAATAATTTAGTGTCGTAGACTCCAAGATGGATATCCGGAGAGGGGATTATAAAACTGCTCGACAAGTCTGCAAAACAATTCGCCATTCAACTTTCTTAGTTAACCGTGAGATAGCCAAAACCAAAATTGCATATTTCACGGCCAGTCCAGACCAGTCACGACATGTATATAGTATATATTGTATAGAATATTACTTCATGTTGTCCTAAACATTCCAGAGAACATACAAGATGACACTTGAAGCGGAACAGTTTCAAAATTAAGCTCGGTGATATCCTCGGTACTCGACAAAACCTACTAACATGTTGAAATTTCCTGATACTTATCATAGCCAATACTCGACGACACAATTGATATTCGAAAATACCTATCAGATTCTTGATGATATATGATGATCGATGATGCATAATACCCAATAGTACTTGATACTTGAACCTGGTACTTACGATATTTGATATATTCCACCACCCATATGGGCTAGGCCGACCAATCAATCGTAAAAAAAAAAAGGCTTAGGGAATTTTAGGGAATTAGACTTGGCATCGTCATTTCGTTAATTGAAACAGCGTTAATTGTGGTGTCTGTGCTACATCATCGAGGATGTTTTGGACAATATAGAGTTGAAAGTTGCTGAAAATTTTAATCTAAAAGGTTGTGACCTTTTGAAAGACGTCTCAAAGAGTTTAAAAAATATTAAAAAATTATTTTACGAACTATAAGAAGAGTTATTTAAAACCCCATAAAAATGATTACAAAAATATTACATCATTTGGCTTATACAAAAATAATAGATTTTTAATTTAATTTAATGTAAGCCGATACAACCAAGGTCATAGTGATGCATGGGATCCTGTTAGCAAATGCCATTTTTGTGAGTTTTGTCTCGTCTACAGAGTACAGATGCATGGGTTTACTACTCCACGTAAGCACGCTGACTTATTCTAACGAACCGTATTCTACCTCTTTGCTCCTATCATTTGGCGTGTTAGTTTTACAACAAATTTATCAATGAATTATCATTGCCAAAATATCTCTGATTCATCGGAAAGGTCCAATCCATTTGGTGGTCTTGGTGCCAAATATGGCTAAACACGGGTGGTAAACTCTTAAATAATCATGAACCGCTTACTATACCACACTGACTAGCCTTGACCAATCCATAAAGGGAATATATCTTGTAGTACTACAGTTAAACTTACGGTGCAACCACCTTACAATCGAACTATAAAAAATTATAAAAAATCTAAAAAAAATCATAGATGTGCTTTATTGTTTACTCTATCTAAGTATAAAGTTAGACAACTTTGACGAGTTCAAAACCGATAGAATTTTATCTTTTTCGTAACTTTTTAGGATTAATTTGAACTTAAAATTTTATACAGAGGTAGAGTAAGTCGAAGAGTACATCAATGTTCTTTTTTACAACTCTTGATAGTTCAGTTGCACGACGGTTGCACCGTAAGCTTGATCGTAAAGGATATGTTTCCATTCATAAAACCTTCGTAAGTTGGTAATAAGATTAGTCTGCGGTGGGATAGAAATTTGACTATGGGATATTGGGCTATGCAGTCAATCGTTTGAATTATGGTACGATGCAATTCAAACTTTGAAAGCAGCCACTTCGACAGAGAAACGGCGTCCAAAGCGACGAAAATTTGTGCCGCCGAAGCGCTAGTCATGCCGTGCAAGCTTGTGCAACTTAAGTACTCTAGTAGTTAAGTACAGTACGCCCACGGTCAATATGGAGGACTTTATGAGCACTGTGGAGGACTTGTTCAATACTAGCTTAAAATTTTAAAAGTCAAATTTATCCATTCATATATCTAGATTGTTCAATACTTGTTCAACACTTTAGTCCGGCCGTCCGGAGCATCCGGACGCGCGCGAGCGAAGTGGGCCTCTAGCCAGGCTGGCTCATGCATGCGAGCACGCAGCGGCGGGCAAAATCAGCACGCGCATGGGCAGGAAAAAATCAATGACGCAAGCTGACGTCAGCAAGATTTCGTTTTTGTATTCTTCTTTCTGTGGCCATAAATTTTAACTGGGTGCTCTACTCCACAAACCGTTTGCACCAACGTGTTCCTCGTATTTTTACGAACAAAACAAGATATACGTTGCCATATAAATCTTCAAACTTACCTGATGAAACTTGGGTTTCGTCTACTGAAAATTGGGTTTCGCCTACTGAAACTTGGATTTCATATTCGTTAAACTTGCCGAACTGTTAAGTTTCATCAGGTTTAATGCAAGTTTCATCAAGCTTCAATAGGTCTCATACAAGTTTCTTCAAGTTTCATTAGGTCAATTCAATTTTCATCAGGTTTCATTCAAGTTTTATCCGGTTACATCGAAGTTTCATCTAAGTTTCATCAGGTTTCATCAACACAGCCAAGTTTTATCAACACACGATCAAGTTTCGATAGTATACATGTAAGTTTCATAAGTGCCTTCTTCTAGTTTTACATGAAAAAAATTTGAAAAAGTGAAAAAAAATCAAAAAAATTAAAAGTATTTCAAATGGGTTGCTCTCGATTTTAGAAGAATTATGAAATTTATTCCACCCATTTTGAACACTATTTGATTTTTATACAAAAATTGAAAGTTTAATTGAAAAATTGTTCAACTGCACGGCTAACAACTCAGCGCTCGTTCATGCACGCGGGAGCATAGGGGCTGTGTCGGATGCGCTTGGTGCCGGCGATCCAACGGCCGAGGCTGGTCCGGTAGGTGCGCGTTTGGACGGGCATCTGACGCCTGACGCTCGCCATACTTTTTTTTAAAAAAAAGAGGGGCAGGAGAACTGCCGTCCTATTTCATTGAATAGCAGGAGAAAAAAAATACAAAACCTGTACAAACACGGGGTACAACCACAGCACTCTGCTACAACCCTGGCCAAGAGGCAGAGAACGGGGACGCCGCCGGATCAAAGTCGCCAGCCAATGTCGCCGGTGTTGAGGGGCCACCACGGGGCGAAATCGGATATTTGCCCCAAAGTTGGTGTGCCTCTGGATATTTGCCCAAAGTTGATGTGCCTCTGGATATTTGCCCCACTTGGCCTCATCTGGTTATGCTTTTTGTATTAGGGGGTGAATGGAAAATTGCAAAACACTCGTTTCCTCGGCTCGCATACGAGCGCTCGCGGTGACACCGTGCCCGAGCGAGAGGGAGCGACTGTTCTTCTTCCTGCCGCCATCCATCTCGTCGCCGGCGCCACCATGGCGAGCCGCACCCTGCCGGCCGGCGCGCCCTCCCCGGCGCCTCCCGCGCCGGCCCCCGCGCCGCCTCCCGCGTCCTCCGCGCCCTCCCCGCCGGCTCGCTGCATGCCAGGGTTCTCGCCGGCGCCGCCATCTCCACCATCCTCTTCACAGGCCCGGATTGCTCCCTTTCCTTCACAAGCTACAAGCAAGATAACACTTCATCCTCAATGAATGGATTGTGTCGATAATTGTAGACATATGAAAACATTGCAGAGATTGGCTTTCTTGGAAATCTCAGGAGCGCCATTGAAAACAGCGAGCAGCACGACGCGGAGATTGCAGCATCTCACGTCGCGGCCGAAGCGCAGGCGAGCAACAGCAGCAAGGACATACCCTAGGACGTCGACAGTAATCTCCATGTGTTTTGGAAATTTTCCATTCAGCCCCCTGATGCAAAAGCAAACACAAAAGAAGCCAAGTGGGGCAAATATCCAGAGGCACACCAACTTTGGGCAAATATCCAGGGGCACACCAACTTTGGGGCAAATATCCGATTTTCCCGTGTAGGACGGTAGGGAAAAGCTTAAAATGTTAAAAGACAAATTTATCCATTCATATATCTAGATTTATATACTTGATACCTTTGAAATTTAGACGTGCACTCGGAGCAGGGGCGGATCCAGCACCGGGTCAAGTGGGGCTCTAGCCCCATCTATGCTGTCTATGACAGTACAGCCCCACCTTAGACCCACTTATAAATTTTAGTGTAAACTAGAAGGAAAGAAGGGGTTAAATTTCAGACTTTGGTATTAAGGAAAAAGTACCAATTTGGTCCCTCAACTATAGCCGCTGGACCAATTTGGTCCCTCAACCTCTGTCGGTGTCTGGGAACCGCTCTCCTGAAGAGCCGCGGGACCACGGACTGGCGGACGAGTTTGTAGTTGGTGTGAGGCCCAACGACCACCCTTCTCAGCGGCCCGGGACGGCGACCGAGCCTGCAGGGGCTAAGGCCGCGCTATCTTTCCGGACAAGCCTGGTGCGACTTGATGATCCGGGTACAGATCCTTTGTACAGTGAAGGGAGGAAGACGATACAAACCGTGAAGACACAGGAAATTTACCCTGGTTCGAGCCCCCACTGCCGGGTAATAGCTCTACTCCAGTCTTGTTGCCTATACGATGGAAAACAGTACAAGGGTGCCGAGACCGGGCTTAGAGGCACCGATCCCGAGCTTACAATGACGGTAGCTAAGGACTAAGACTACTGGCGAGGAAGCTTCGGACGGATGTGGGTGGTGTGCGTGGAGCTGCGAGTGAGACTGCCCCTGGATCCCTTCGAATGTCCTTCTTTTATAGGAGCGGTGGGTCGCCCGAGGTTGATGCGGTGGGCCCCGCGTCGGTCCTTGCTTTAGTGGCGAGGCTCTTGTCCCGTTCCAGGGTTCTGTCTGGTCTCGAGCCTGCAGGGAGAAGCTGATCGGGTTAGTACTGGACACATGTTTGTTTTAACATGCTGATATAGGGGAGAAAACCTCTTTAGGGAGAAAGTACTTTCCCTTTATCCCCAATATAACATTGACTGGACCGAGCCAGCCTTGCGCCGCCCGTTGGGGGCGTCGCGTAGCGTAACAACCGCTCTCTGCCTGCCAGGGAGGGCAAACGACAAACATGACTGCCCCCGTGCCCTTCCCCGGGCTACGGATTCTCGGGGAGGCACAGTTCTTTCTGGTCAAGGCCGAAGAAAGCATGACAGGGCACGATAGTTGTAAAGGCCTGCCTACGAACAGGCGGGCCGTTCGCGGAGCCTTCCTCCGGGATAAGGGAAGCCCGGGAGGTACGCCAAGCCCCTGGCAGAGACCCCGGACAACGTGGTTGACCCGGTCAAGCTCGGGACGAACCCTGACGGGCTAGGCACTTGGCCAAGAGTGGCTCTTTGGACATCCCGCACGCATGGTGGGCTGATACGGAATCACCAACAGCCAGCCCCCGAGCCTCGAGCGGGTCGCGCAGCAAGCCGGTCTGAGGTTTAGAGAAAATCCCCACCACGCGCCGCGCGGGGAGATTTGGCTCGGGAACCAAAGTCTGAGCATTGAACCTGATTTGATGTAAAGGTGGGGCAGTTACATCTTCTTCGGCACGATTCCCACGATTTCCGCTTCGACTGTTGTCTTCTCTTAAAAGGCAGCGCCGCGCAGGAGGAACTCACCCCGTGGAATCCCCCCTTCGCCTCTGCTTTCATCTCCTCCCCTCGCTCCTCGCCTTCTCGCTTCCTATTTCCTGCCGCCATGGTTATCATTGGAAAGAGCGCGCTGACGAAGGAGAGGATGGCGGAGCTAGAGAGGGACGGTTTCGTCAAGCCGGGCTCGTGGAGACTTTCCGGCGCGGACCCGGAACCGAGGCCCAATCCCGACGAGCTGGTCTGCTTCGAGGGCTCAGCTATCTGCGGATTTCGCACGCCGGAGTCGCAATTCGTAATGGATTTCTTCGCCTTCACGGAGCTGAGGCCGGAGAACCTGTCCCCGCAATCTTACGTCCATCTTTCTATCTTTGCATTCTTGTGCGAGGCGCACCGCAGAGTGCGGCCAACGGTGAGCCTTCTTCAGCACTTTTTTTAGTTGAAGCCCGTCGGCCACCAAGCGGGCAACGGCGGGGTCTTCTACTTGACCGCGCGCCGAGCCCGGGGTAGCCAATCGTACCCTGAATACGAGGTGAGGACGAAAGTCGACGGTTGGGCTCGGCGGTGGTTCTACCTGAACCGCGGGGGCTCGACCCTGGAATACTCTGCGGCTGCGCCGGACACCCCAATCTTTCAGTGCAGCGAGCCCCAGCAGGAGGATCAAGTCACAGAGAACGAGATCAAGGGGTTCGTTAAGAAGGGTTTGACGGGCTACGAGATCATCGTCGGTTTTATCCAACATCGGATCAGCCCGCTGGGGTGCCGTAAGCGATGCGTCAGCGACATGGATGGTTGGGGAGATCCAGACCGGGACTTCCATGAAGGTAGGCGCGGGCCACACCCTCACGTTCGATTTCAGGTCGGGGCACGCTGTGACCGTTAGTGATGCCTCGCAGGACTCCCGTCCCGTGAGGTCGCGCGGATCGTGGGGATGCTGCTACCTGTCGATAAAACTCCTCGCCCCATACGATTTGTGAAGGACAGGCTGTCCGAGGTAAGTGCCCACAAGGTGTTCGATTGAATTCTCAGCCGCACGCGTGCCCTCGAGATCTTGACGGGTTGTGCTAACTGTTTTTGCAGCGGACGTGGAGGACAGCTCAAAAGATTATTCAGGCCACGGGCTCAAACGAGGGGCGCTCGCCGGCGGGAACGTCGGCGGCGTCTGGCGGGGCGCCGGCCTTGTCGCCGACGTCAGGCAAAGGAAAACCAGCGCCGCGAGCAACTGCGGTGGGCGCAGTACGGGCAAGTGCAGAGACGCACGCAAGAAAACGCGCGGCGCCTGCACAGGTGAGCTTCCATTCTCTGACATGGGTTGGGTGCTAGGTACCAGCGGCCCTCAAGTTCTGTCTTGCGTGCATTCAGGGCGCGGCGCCTACGAAGAAAAGGAGAACGTACCATCCCGTTCCAGATAGTGACGATGAGGAGGTTGTGCTGGAGTCGGGTCCGCCACCAGTAACGGCGCCGCGGCGAGGACCCACGAGGAAGGTTCCCGCAAGGCGAAAGAAAGCGACTTTGCCTACCACGAGCCGTGTCGGCGGGCTGGAGACAGAGCTCTTTCTGCGTCCTACGCCAGGGGTGTACGAGGGCACCGAGCTTGAGCCAGCGCGTAAGTTTCCCGTGCTGACCGCTATTACTCTGTTTTCTCCTTTGATCGCCGTGCTTTTTGCCGCAGTGCATAGCGCCAAAGTGGTGGCCGATGTGTTGCCTCCCTCCGCTGAGGCCGTGGCAGCTGAAGACGAGCGGTTCGAACCCAGAGGAGGGGTGCCCTTGCTGCAGCAGTTGGAGGCCGCCGGGCTGACGAAGGACGAAACGGAAGAGCCCAGAAGAGGGGCGCTCTAGTTGGCGCAGCTAGAGGCCGTCGGGCTGGCGGAGTTGAAGGGCAAGAACCAGCCGGTCTGCGGAGGACCAACGTACTGCCTACCGATGGCAGTACTGGACGCTTCCGAGGAGGTTGCGGAAACGGTGAAGGTCGTCCTGAGCGATTATCCCGTGTGGATCACGCCCCTGCGAGTTGAAGGGCGCACGGCGCATGGATGGTGGCCAATCGACTGCAGGGGGATTGCTGATCACTTCAAAACCCCAGTCGGATAAGCGCTTCCGACGCCAGACCGGCGGATGCTGCTGGTCAACTGGATTTGGCCGATCCGCGTGCTTACGCCGGACGGTTGGACGAGTGTGGTGATGCCTAGTGTGTCCCTGCTAGCGTCTGCGGGCTGGAGTAGCAGGATGCCGATGGAGTAGCAGGATGCCGCCAGGTCGCAGGATGCAGGCCGGACGGGCCTGCCACGTCCGAAGTTCTACCCCATTCCTAGGCTGGACGACCTAACCGAGCTTGCAGCGACTAAGCTAACGGCAGACGAGCTCAAAGACGCGCTGGTGCGCGCCCAGGCTCGGCTTAGCAAGGCTGAATTGGCCGCGGAGCAAGCCACCGCGGCGAATGCCGAGCTGGCGGCCAAGCTAGAAGACGCTGATAGGCGGGCGGCCGCGGTCGGGACAACGGCCTCGCTTTTAGCCGCTCCGCCGGCGCCACCACGCTCCGCGTCGCTGGAGGAGGGTAGCTAGCAGTCAATTGGCTGCCCGCTCCTGCCGCTACAGGAGGCTCACGATCGCGGGCTTATCAGGAGTGTGCGCGGCGTGGTCGGAGCGAGGGCAAAGAGCATGCTCGCTCATACCAAGAAGGTAACGTCCTTAACCCTGCGCGTTATACTTAAGTACCGAATTTTTCGCGCTTTGATCTGGCCTTCCCTGTTTCAGCTTTACACGCTTATCGCCGGCACGTCCTCGCTGACGGAAGCGATGGGCGGACAGTCAGATGATGACGCGGCGAAGATCGAGCGTCTCTCAGCCAGGCTAGCGCAAGCCCGAGCTCAGGTGAAGCGCGCGGACGGGCTAACTGCTGGGGTCGAGGCTCGTGCCACGGCGCGTGTCACCGAGCTAGAAGCCGCGCTAAAGTCAGCGCAGGAGAAGGAGCAGGAGGCCATGACGAGGCTTGCTTGAGCTCTGGAGGTGGAGGAAGCTGTAAAGATCCAAGCCCAGGCGGCTCGTGAAGAAGCAGACAAGGCCCGGGTTCTTTTTGATGAGGAGCGCAAACACAGAGAGGCGGCCGTCGACGAGCTGGCGGCCACCAAGTCTAAGCATAACTCCATCGCGCGTGGGCTTGAGGAAACCCGTGACGAGCTTATGGCGGAGAATGCCGTGCTCCGCGAAGACGGGACGAAGTCCCTGGCAGAGTCAGGAGCCCTGAAGAAACAAGAGGAGGATCTCGTTGAAGCCCGGGCCAAGCTGCGCCAGGAACAAAATGACATGGCCTCGCGAGCCATAGAGTTGCTTTAGGCGGAGTCACGAATCCGAGATTTAGAAACTGAGCTAGGGAGACTCAGGTTGCAGCGCGGGCCGTAGTTTGACCCGGTCTACCTGTTCCCGAACTCTGCGCCTGTTTAACGGATGAATATCGCGCAACGTGTGGTGGCCGAAGGTCTTAACCACTTTTTGCCTTAGTTTATCGTGTCAAATCGCGCGCACTGTGGTCTCTGCGGCGCGACACAGTGTTCCGCTGACAGCGAGGGCACGTTTGCCAGGCGCAGATACAGAGGCGAAACAACCCGCACCGGTTCATGTACCCGGCCTGAGCCACGCGTCAGACCGCGGGGAGACCGCTGAGTCTTTGTTCGTACCGTGGGCCACGCCGGCGCAGTAGGTTTCGCCACGCGGTGATTTTTTTTAGGGAGAAAGTACTTTTCCTTTATCCCCAATATAGCATTGACTGGATCGAGTCAGCCTTGCGCCGCCCGTTGGGGGCGTCGCGTAGCGTAACAACCGCTCTCTGCCTGCCAGGGAGGGTAAACAACAAACATGACTACCCCCGTACCCTTCCCCGGGCTACGGATTCTCGGGGAGGCACAGTTCTTTCCGGTTAAGGCCGGAGAAAGCATAACAGGGCACGATAGCTGTAAAGGCCTGCCTACGAACAGGCGGGCCGTTCGCGGCGCCTTCCTCCGGGCTAAGGGAAGCCCGGGAGGTACGCCAAGCCCCTGGCAGAGACTCAGGACAACGTGGTTGACCCGGTCAAGCTCGAGACGGACCCTGACGGGCTAGACACTTGGCCAAGAGTGGCTCTTTGGACATCCCGCACGCATGGTGCGCTGATATGGAATCAGCCCAGGCCCACCTCGAGGTGGGCCGCTTATCAATCACCAACAACCTCAATACCGGACTTAGGAGGTCCCTCAACTAACAAAGCCGGACTTAAATAGTCCTTTGACCCGGCCAGCAGGTGGTTTTAGGGATCTTTGAAGTCCGGTTTTGTTAGTTGAGGGACCTCCCGAGTCCAGTTTTGTTAGCCTCCCAAATCCGGTTTCGAAGCTCAATACTGGGTCAAAGGACTATTTAAGTCCGGTTTTGTTAGTTGAGGGACCTCCCAAGTCCGATATTAAGGTTGAGGGACCAAAGTGGTCCAGCGGCTATACTTGAGGGACCAAATTGATACTTTATCCTGGTATTAAATTAAACTTCAGCCCCTGGCTCGGAGCGAGAAGTGAGTGAGCTGCAAAGGCCCATGCTGTGCGCCCACGGTCAGAGGGCAGAAAAGAGGGGTGCCGTGCCGACGTGCCGTTCAGCATCCGGCGTAGACAGAGACAGAAACGCCTTGTCGTTTACGCTGATCGATCACTTATTCATCAGTCTGACAGTCTCCTACCCCTAATAAAGTCTAACCCCTGTGCCCGTCCGTTACCGCGCCGTGCGGTTGCTCGGTCTGTTCAAACTAGTGCTCGCTTGCAGGCTTGCAGCTTGCTTGCTCCAAACACACTCCACCTGCTCCCAGCTCAGCTCCGAAGCGCGCAAAACCGTACGTGCAGCTTGGCCGTGGCAATGCTCTAAGTTCTAAGCGGTGGCTGCCGTCACCGGCGATGACGTCGCGCTTGACCCCACCACTGACGCATGCCGTGAACGCATGAGTCTCGGCTCCCACCGCTTCCTTCCTGTGCTTCCTTCCTGTGCTATCTAGCTGGTGTTGCTGCCTTCGTGACATGAGTGACATCCATCCATCCATCGATCTATTTATACACGCGCACCAGGCACCAGCTCGGCTCTGCAGCGGCGACGGCGACGGCGACGGCGGCGACATGGCGGACCAGCTCATCTCCACGGCCGTGCACGACAGGCTGCCCGAGAGCTACGTCCGCCCGGAGACGCAGCGCCCGCGCATGGACCAGGTCGTGTCCGACGCCGACATCCCCGTCGTCGACCTCGCCACCCCCGACCGCGCCGCCGCCGTCTCCGCCGTCGCCGCCGCCTGCCAGTCCCACGGCTTCTTCCAGGTCCCTCTCCCTCCGTTCCAATATATCAATCCTTCCATGCGGGCCTGACGTCGTTGTGCTGTGTGCTCTGCTCACCGTGGATCCGTCGTCGATCAGGTGCTCAACCATGGCATACCCGTGGAGCTGATGGCGGCGGTGATAGAGGTGGCGCACGAGTTCTTCCGGCTGCCGCCGGAGGAGAAGGCGAAGCTATACTCCGACGACCCGGCCAAGAAGATCCGGCTGTCCACCAGCTTCAACGTGCGCAAGGAGACGGTGCACAACTGGCGCGACTACCTCCGCCTGCACTGCCACCCGCTCGAGCGGTTCGTCCCGGAGTGGCCAGCCACTCCACCTACCTTCAGGTATCATCCACCTCAGCGCCCACATCCTGCCTCCCCTGCTCTTTTCTCGGTACCTAGTAATTAGTGATCTCTAAATCTTTATTTTTTTTAAAGAGGCGTCTAAACTACTCCCGTAAAAAAAAATTTTACCTATCCGATGGTCTAATTAATTCTTAAGTTCAAGGAATCCCCATAAGCTTTCCTAAATTAAATTTAGGAGATAGTAGACGTGAGGGCCCGCCCTCTTTTAAGTGGCATACTTAAGGGGCTATTAAGGCGCCGTTGGCTGTCTGGCTCAAACGCGACCGGGCCCATGCAAGCCATGATCTTGCGTGCTTGTCAGGATCAGTCCCATACCATACAAAGACCTGTGCCAAGATCCAACAGTGCGCATCGGGGCGCGTAGGAGCGAGCAGGCAACGGTGACGCCAGAGCTGTGGCGTCCGAGCTTGGAGAAGATGTGATAAAATAGATTGACGCTATCCGTTTCCTAAAATGGTTTCCTCTCGTATCCAGTGGGTCCACGTACTCTCACTGGCATGCATGGTTCCTTCTCGCATCCGGTGGGTCCACTATGGCATGCATTGAGCATCCGGAGAAGAAGCAGTAGAAAAATTATGTAGAGATATATAGTGTTTAGCGTAGGGAAGAAATCTTTTAAAATTTAGCGTAAATGTAAAAGAATTTTAGAGAGATAGATATGGTTTGTAGTGAACAGTGTTATACAGTGTATATTTAAAAGTTCTTGTGGAGATGGTTAAAGGGTTGTTTGGTTGTCTAGCTCCAGCACGATCCGGGCCACACAAACCATGGTTCTTGGTATTTGGTTGCGTGGATACATATATGTGCATTAGGGCTAGGCCCATGGCATGCAAAAACACCTTTGTGCCTAGCCTCCTGGCCGTGAGAAAACACCTTGGACGGTGCTCCTATGATAGACTCGGACAGTGTGCATTGGGGCGTGTAGGAGCAAGCTGGCAACAATAACGACGATGGTCGAGTGAGCGAAGCGTGGACTACAATGACAACCTTAGGTTCATCAAGGCAATGTCAACACATTAGATTCACCATAGTAATGCGCTGAAGTTTAGAGAAGCCAAGTCTAGAGGCCGCGGAGCTTGAAAAAGCAGGATTCGAGGGCAACGGAGCTTGGAGAAGTGAGATCAGGTTGCGCAACCAACGCCCGAGGAGGCCTGTTTTTCCAAACGCAAACGAAACACTTGCACATGTGGGCTAGGCTGAGGCGACAAAAGCCAACGCAGCCCTTTATCACCTCACTCTGGCTGAGGTGTGGCTAGCTAGCGCAACTTGGCTCAATCTGGCTTGGCTGGCAACCAAACAACGATTAAGTGATCCGTAAGTTTGGTTTGAGAGGTGAGTTTAGTTTTAGTGGTTGGATTTTTTTAGTGGATGTGATTTTAGAGGAACCTTTGAACTTTTCTTACCGTGCATTCATTTCACTTCATGTTTTATCCCCTAGAGGTAAAACAAGCGACACATATAAAAAACTCAATGCCGGATGCTAGGAAAAAAACGAAACTAGCACAACCGACAAAACTCATCTCGCTTATTTGAACCGGATAGATTATGTGGCTTACCGTTCCAACACATAACCCCAATTGCTCCAACACACAACCCCAATTTTTTAAACTCCTCAGCAACCAGGATTATTTTTCCCTCTAGGAAAGCACATCATTTCCTGATCGCTCCTCGCCAAAACCAACCCAAAATTATTGGCGCTTTCAAGCCTCGACGAAGGGCATACGGAGACACCAATCCTTTTTATTTTTTCCTGTCCTCGTCAGACGGAACGATGCTTGAAAACCACTCCGTACCAGACCACCATGTGCGAGACACGCAGGCCCTCCATTTTAAACCATTTCTGGGACAGACACATCTCCTGCTGTCCGAAAAGAAAGGCCTATCTCAGAGATATATGGCAGTGGTCCACGAGACCACCACACCACGCACCCAATCAGTGCGTGAGGTGACCACCTAGAAGATGTTTCTAGGTGAGCATGCAGTTTGTAGCGTAGACATCGGAGGAGAAAGGAAGGACGCAACAGCAAGACAATGCAGGTCACGTGGAACCACAGTCCACAGGCTCACGGCAGCAAAAACCATGAGCTGTCACATGAATTCACGAGCATTCCCACCGTGACGCTTATCATCTCCGGCGAGCCATTCCCACTGTGGAGGTCAAATCAGCTCATCGGCGGCGACGTCTAGCAACCTCTTGTGAAGGCACGAAGAGAGTGCGGGGAGCATAGTTTGTTGGCGCAGTGAGGGAAGCAGGTTTAAATAAAAGTTTGGGAGATGAAAACAGTTTGTGGCGCGGAGCCGGTTAACAGCACAATTAATCATGGTTTTATCACGGTTTGGGACACGAATCAAAATTTGACAAAATTTATCCTAGTCAGTCACGGTTTTTGACGGTTAGCAGCGGGCCAGGGCGGTTAACCGTGGGTTTCGGCGATTAGCCGCATGTCGTTGGCCTGAACAAGATAACAAATTTCTAAGGGTCTACCTCACAAAGCAACTAAGTAAAGCTCACGAAGCAACTCAAGGAAGCTGAACGAACATGAAGTGGCTACCTGTGAATCGTAGCTCTCCGTTATTATTCTGGGGGCCTCTATTTATAATGGGGGACACTTTTACATTTTACAAAACAATCCCTCAATTCAGAGATAAAAGCATGGGCAAAGAGGTCTTTGCAGGAAAAAGACTTCTTGGCCCTTGGCCTACTCCATTTTAGCGAGGGTACCAAGGAAAAACTCCCCCGGGCCCGAAGCTAGGACATATGTGCCATCACTTTTACAGCTAAAGCTGGGTCACAAAGGGAATTACAGGGGGACTCGGTTGTTACGGCCAGCTTGCATATCATTCTGCCACACGATACTGGTTGTTACGGTCAGCTTGCATATGCTTCCATCACGCGATACAATTCCTAACGACCGCTGCAAACCATCCGTGTTGTCCCCTTGCCTTCTTAGCACCTACGGAACCGCCTTCCCCTCGCAGCTTGGACTTCAACGCATCTGGTCCCTTGGCAAGCTCTCGTGAGCCAATCCTTCCTCGTCAGTCCTCTTTCCTGTGATCCACCATATTCTCGCCTCGAGGGGTAGGGCTTACTCAGGATAGACACCTCCTTCGCTTCGCCTTTGCCTCGCTCCCAGGGGGCGAGGCTTCCTCCGAGTAGGTGTCTCCTTTGCTTCACCTTTGTCTCATGCCAAGAGGGTGAGGTTCCCCCTGGATGGACATTTCCAACGCCCCTTCAGCTTAGAGCTGGTTTGCCTTTTTCTAATTCACAAGGGGTGGGTGTCCCCTGCTACCACACTGTGGCTCGAGGTGACTAACCGTTTTTTTTAACACAAAATCACATAAAATGGTGATAAAATTTTTTGAATTTTAAAATTCTTGTCAAGCCAAAGTGTTTAGAATAATCAATAGTATTTCTAGAAATTTTATATAATTTTCCAATTCAATTTTTTTGGATGGATTTTGTTTGATTCGAGCCACTGATTTACCGAACCGTCTAGTCGCGGGGCCTGGTTAACCACCTAGCGTGGCTGCTAGGTCATTGGCGTTGAAGAAGAGAAGAAAGGTTGGAGAGGGAAAAAAAAGGGCCAAGGAGAATTTGGTCCAAATTTGATCATAGTGGATCACTGACATGTGAACCATTGGCATTGCCACTTTCTTTCTATCAAAAAGACATGAAATTAAACCGAGGGCAGTAGTATCAACCTGGCACGACAATGCTAAACAAGACCAATAATCTAAATCATTGCAAAAATAATTATATACCTACACGCGACGTGCGATTTGTGTGGTCAAGTGGTTTTAACCAGGCATATATTTTCTTGGCCTTGCATCAGGGAGATCATAAGCAAGTACTGCAAAGAAGTCCGGGAGCTCGGCTTCAGGCTCTACGGAATGATATCAGAGAGCCTGGGCCTGGAAGAAGACCACATCAAGAAGGTTCTTGGTGAGCAGGAGCAGCACATGGCGGTGAACTTCTACCCCAAGTGCCCGGAACCAGAGCTGACGTACGGCCTCCCGGCGCACACTGACCCTAACGCCCTCACCATCCTTCTCATGGACCAGCAGGTGGCCGGACTGCAGATTCTCAACGAAGGCAAGTGGATCGCCGTTTATCCACGGCCCAATGCACTGGTGATCAACCTCGGTGATCAGCTGCAGGTAACTGCTTCTCTCTCTCTTTTGTTTCCAAAACTGGCAGACAGTGCTAGCAGTTGCTTCAACTGCAGTAAATTAAGTTGGACCTGTGTTCAGCCATTTCAACATGGACTAGTATATCATTGCATTGTTAGGTCCTTTCAGCAAAACTGCAGCAAAGGACCAGAAGTTTTTCAAAGAAAAAATTAGAATTTGGTAACTTTGGCATCCGACCAAACTGAGTGTAGCTGAAGCTGTACATGAACTTTTGTTGCAGGCGCTGAGTAATGGGAGGTACAAGAGCGTATGGCACCGTGCGGTTGTCAACTCTGACAGGGCAAGGATGTCCATTGCGTCGTTCCTGTGCCCGTGCAGCAGCGTGCTCATCGGCCCCGCCGAGAAGCTCATCAGCGACGACTCTCCGGCCGTCTACAGGAACTACACCTACGACGAGTACTACAAGAAGTTTTGGAGCAGGAACCTGGACCAGGAGCACTGCCTGGAGCTCTTCAGAACCTAGCAGTGAACACCAGGGTAATTTGCTACCCAAATATTTGGGTTTGATGATCTGGTCGTCCAAGTCATTGACTAACGAAGAGGCAAATCCTTAAAATATCCATGTTTGGTACGGCAAATAATCAGTCATTCCAAAACGAATCGGAGAGGCCAGCGTCTCACGGAATTCAGAATTCCAGGTTTGTTTTTTTTTCTTTTGGCTCCATATTCCGCGCCATTTTGTATGTTCTGTCGGTTTTGGTTTGCAGAAAAAATGTTTGGTGGAGTCTGGAGATGACCTTGATATACACCCTATAATCGTACTAGTACATCGAGATGTAGCAGCTATGCTGCAAATCGGCTCAAATTGATTGTAGGCGTCAACTGGTTGTTTGGGTGTATAGCGTTTGTTGTAGGTGTTTGGGTCTTCCATGTCGCTACCTTGTTGAAGACGTCGTGGTTGTCGTTCTAGCGTTGTGGGTTTTCGTTGGGTCTGCTGTTGCAGGAGTCGCTCGCTACTGTGTGAGTGTTGGTTGGGTGTCCGGCGGTGGCCGGTGTTGTCCTTTTCCTTTTCTGTCCTGCATCTCTCTCCTGTTCGGCTTTTGTTCTAGACGTCAGCGGTGGGGCTGCTTTCTTTCTCCTCTGTAGGTGGTGTTTCCGGTGGTGGCCGATGGTGTGTCTGGCTTTGACCAGATTTGCAGCGGAGCGCTATGGTTGTACCCCGTGCGTGCATGGGTTTTTTATTTTATTTTCTCCTTCTGATCAATAAAATTGAACGACAGTTCTCCTGCCTCTCTTTCAAAAAATAATGTAGCGTTTTACATATGGACGGACAGCTGGTTCTGGTTCACTTCAGTTTGTTCACCTCTTTTGAATGGTTTGCTTTCAGCACGTTTGAGGTTTTACATGATTTTAAAAAAAAAGCTTTTCTTTAGCTAAAATTTTGAATCTGCTCCACGAATTTCTTGAATCCCAGACAAAAAAATTTCGATCGCATAACTAAGCCTAACCGAGCAACAGCAATTCCAAACAACATCCGGAGGAGCCAAGGAATTGTCGGACTATGTTTAAAGCTACTGCACCACCATTTGGATTTAAAATTTGTATGGCTTCGTTTGAGATTCAAAGAAATTCTGAAAGAAAAAAATTGAAAAATGCAATCAAAGGAAAAGGTGTTTTGTATGATCTATTTATCTTTCAGAATTATTTCAAAGCAATGTATAGGATATATTTTTTGAAGCTAAACATCACGAGGCACTCAAGTAGTACTAAACATTTAAGCTTCTTAATGCACTTTCTACTTCACGAAACTGCTAGTTCAGTTTCAGCGAATATTCGGATTAATTTGATTTCTAACCTGACCTCCTTTAAAAAAATAACTCCATAAAATGTGGAAGATAGCAGGCCGGGCCTTAAGGCTGAACATGAAGAAGCCCGCTCAGATGCCAACATGGGCTGTGGCCCGTAAACCATCACGGTGATTTCTCGCGGCCCAGCGGCCAGCCGCATCGGCGTCGCTCGGAGTTGCCTTCGTGTGTGGACCAGAAATGACGCGAAATCCTACTCGCCGTCGCAGCCGCAACCGCACGCACAACTCCCACTCCCTCTTGCGAGTTGCGACGTCGCCTCCGCCTCCTCTCCCATGGCCGCCGCAGCCGTGCCCACCGCCTCCCTCCCCCTCCCTCGCCGCGCTTCCCCAGCGGCCACCGCGCGCCGCCCGCCGCTCCGTAAGCGGCATTGCGCTCTCCTCAGGCCCGTCTCCTCCGCCTCAAACCCTGCGTGGCAACCCACCGCAAATGGTTGGTTCCTCCGACGCGAGCGCTACCCTCCCGATTTCCTTCCTGCCTCCTGGTAGCGTTTGTGATCTCTCCTATGCCATGCAGGTGGCGCAGAGGAGGGCTCCGGCCGGCGACGGGTGCTTGTGGCGGGGGCCGCGGCGGCGGCGCTTCTCCCTCGGCCTAATCCGGCAGCATGTGAGTTGCTCCTTCAGTTTTAGGCTTAGCGTCAGTGTAAGAAGGCCTTGAATGGTATATCCATGCGCACTTGACAGTGCAGTGCTACTGTGGTAGTCGGAGCAGAATCGTGAGTGCTCTGTTTGCTCACAACCTTGTGTCTGAGTGCGATTCTGATCTGGTATAGTCGCAGCAGAGGCTAAGAAAGGGTTCCTGCCTGTCACCGACAAGATAGACGGCTACTCCTTCCTCTACCCGTTTGGATGGCAGGTAAGAAACAGTTTCTGCGCTGCGCTCTACTTGAAGAGAGGCACAGTTTAGGTTAGGTTTGTCAATCTGAACTGCCATGTTGTGCAACTTGTTTCATTTCTTGAAACGTATAATGGTGATTGTTCAGGAAGTGGTTGTACAAGGCCAAGATAAGGTGTACAAAGATGTTATAGAGCCTTTGGAGAGTGTGAGCGTCAACACTATTGCGACCAGCAAAGAGGACATCCGCGAACTTGGTCCTCCTGATCAGGTCTTCTTCTTCTTTAATAGGTTCATCAAAGATCAAAACCGTCCATCAATTCGGGAAACAATGTCCAATATGATCCATTATGCTGCTTTCTATAGGTTGCTGAGGCTTTAATACGGAAAGTTTTAGCCCCACCCACGCAAAAGACAAAGCTGATTGAGGCGAAAGAGGTTTGTCTCACATTTAAAATTCGTCGTGCGTTGTGTCACATAATGCATGGCCGAAAAAGGAAGTAGCAGTTTAATTTCATATTTTTCACGTGCGCCGATGCTTGTTTCCAAAGAACAAAGGGGTTACTGCTTCCTTTTTCAAGATTTGACAAACCTCTGTTGATATTTGAAACTTGGGAGAGGGGTTCGGGATACACATTGAGGTTACTGCTTACCCCTAAACATTATGCGATTTTGCTGCCGTATAGTGTTTTTGCTTTTGTTTTTTAGGAGTCCTGTTCGTTATTGATCTACTTCCTTAGGGAGCAATAATACTTCCAGTTCCCAAGTAATCTATATTGACCTACTTCTTTAGGGAGCAGTATGTATGGCAGTTCAGGTTAAAACTATATTGGCAACCATCTTTGAAGAACAAAGAGGTTACTGACATTATGCATTTTGCTATTGTATATTGTATTTGCTATTGTTTTTGAGGAGTCATGTTCGTTATTCTAAACTGTGGACATGGCAATGTATTTAAGCAAGTCTTGTGGACATATAACTCGGGCAAAGATGCGTGTATCTATAATATTAAACCTGCAGGCAAAATAATACTACATTTTTTATTTCATGGTGTTAGGATTAAACGGGTTCTCCACAAAATCCTTTTATTATTAGGGTTAAAACCATGAGTGCCATTTTTGGTTTTCTGTTTATCTTTCGATGCTATTTGCTTTTGCAAATGAAGCATCTTACCCTTTTGTTGTTAATCTAATGACACACTTCATTGCCCAGAATGATGTTGATGGAAGAGCTTACTACACATTTGAGTTTACTGCTCAGGCTCCAAATTACACCAGACATGCACTAGGTGCAATTGTCATTGCGAACGGTATCAACCACAAGCACATCCTTTTTTTCTTAGCAAGATGTTCTGTTAGTAGAACTGCATCCCCTTGACAAAATTCATCAAGCTCTTTCAAACTCAAATTTCTACTCATTTATTTGAAAATCGTTGATTAATTAATGCTGCTGATAGTTAGTTCTCACCAGTATTTTCTCTTATGTTCTCATTTTTGAGGGATGCTGCAGGCAAATTCTACACATTGACTACTGGAGCAAATGAGAGGAGATGGGAGAAAATGAAGGATAGACTACACACAATTGTTGACTCCTTCAAAATAGAAAATAGAATATGAGTGGTGTCATGTCTCGATGCTGATCTTCTTTGTTGATTTGTTCATTTTGGGAGCTGTGACTGATGAGGTTATATAGTAAATGTCGGGAATGCACACTACTGATCTGATTTCTTTTGAAATATGTGATTGGAGATACTTGTTTGTATGTATAAATTTCACTGTCGGATGCTGCTATCCTTCTAAGGATATCCAGGGTTCCAGGCCTGTGTAAATGTGTCACCAAAAAAAGCAATGCTAAATAGATGCATAACTTTGCTCAAAATAGAACCTTACCTGTCTCTAGAATTGAGCTGCCTTAAGGGTGTGTGGTTTTTATTCTTCACATTCAGGGCAAACGTCGAGATCCAGGCTGTGTTAAAACATATAAGATATCATGTTTTCTATCTGTATAGAGAATGAAAAGGGGTGCTTCACACGTTGCAAGTTTCGCGTCTTCGTGAAGAGCAGATTTCACGAGCAGAGGATTATTACGAGCAGATAACGAGGCTGCAGGATTTTCTCCATGGATGTCGAGCACTCGAGACCTGAATAATCCGTTTTTCGAAGAAGAAGACGGCTTTCGGGCGATCGCTCTTCACTGTCCAGCACTCGAAGCCTAATCAGGAGCGGATTAGATAGGAAGAGCAGAGCAGTGCGCTTGTTCTTGCTCAGAGCTGTTTGTCTCTTCCTCACGCGCGGCTTCTTGATGCGCGCAGCCATGGCCACCGCATCCTTATCCCTCCATGGAATCCCTTCCCCCACCGCCAAGAAGCTCTCCTCCTCCTTCCTCGGCGCCCCCGCCTCCTTCCTCCCGCCGCCAGCGCTCGCGGCCACCGCCACCACCACCACCACCCCCTCGCGGAGGGCGCTCGCCGTCAGGGCCATGGCGCCCCCAAAGCCCGGAGGCAAGCCCAAGAAAGGTCCGTGCTCGTCTCTGCCTTCGCTTCGCGGCGCCCCGCGCCCGACATGGTTCTGCGCGTAAGCCCCTGTGCTTTGACTTACATCGCGGCTGCGCTGCAGTGGTGGGCCTCATCAAGCTGGCCCTCGAGGCCGGCAAGGCCACGCCGGCGCCGCCGGTCGGCCCGGCGCTCGGTGCCAAGGGCGTCAATATCATGGCCTTCTGCAAGGAGTACAATGCCAAGACGGCCGAGAAGGCCGGCTACATCATCCCCGTCGAGATCACCGTATTCGACGTGAGCGTACACCATTACTTCTATGAGCTTGTGCGAACATTTCTTGCTAACGTGGGTTAGTTCTCATGATGCGTGTGGCTTTGCTTTGCATCTTGAAGGATAAGAGCTTCACTTTTATCTTGAAGACCCCTCCTGCCTCGGTACTGCTCCTCAAGGCTGCAGGTGTGCACCCTCTTAATTAGCACGAATTTATTTATTTATGGTCTGTAGTTCAATTGAGGACTGAGGAGCGTTCACTGGATCAAGCCTGTTTATTGTCTGTATTTTACTACGAAAGTGGTACAGTTGAATTAGTGTGTGCATAGTAATGGATTAAGGTGAATTTAGTATGCGCATAGGAATTGGCTAATATTCAGTTTGTACTAGTATTCACAGGCGCTTAGCTAAAAGACATGCATGCGAAAATTTTCAACTAATTTTAGAGAAATCGTTTGTGTTGCTAGTTTGCCATAGGTGTTTCCACTAGGTGACTAATTAGTACCAAGCCTAAAGTTGAGTTGCATAGGAAGTTGCATAAGTGTAGAACTCTCTGAAAACCGCATATACTGATATGCATATTGTTTGATAGCTTGGCCAAATCTTATGTTCATTTGTTCTGGCTATAATCCCAGACTTCCACAAGGAAGTAAGGACCAAGAAAAATGAAAATACCGAACTATTCTTGTTTTTTAAAAAACCCTTTTTGGTTTCAGAGTTTGTATGCTTGTGCTGTTTAATAGTGTCTACGAGCAATAACTTATAAGTTGCCCAAAGAACTGAAAGAAGTTGACTTTAAATCCTTATGCATCATCCTTCACACGCTTGAAACTCAATCTGGTCTGTAGACCAGTGGTTGCCAACTAGATGTTGGTATCCGATATGTAAGTTTTAGTACTTTTATGGTTCAAGACCTTTTGTTCTTCAGGGAAAAAATTGAGACATAATGAATCAAGGAGTGTTCAGTGAATTGTATATTTATATCTTTACTGCTGTGTCTGCCAGTAATTTAATGTGATTTGGCTCTAGTTTACCAATTTATCTTCAATTTTGTGGAAGTTCACACATCTGGTTGTAGAGCATGCATAAAATTGTTAAATTTGGGTATAGAGCATACATAAAATTGCATCATTTGCATGGACTCACTGATCACAGCAAATTTATACAAATTATTTAATTGCATTAATTTTTCTATTCAGCCATATTGGAGTTTATAGTGGGCTCAAAAGAACACACAGTCAGTGGCTTCACTAGGTTTTATGTTCACTTGTTCTGATTACAGTTCCAAACTTACACAGGACATCGAGAAAAAAGGAAAGTCAATGGATTCTAGAGTATGTATGGTCCATAAGTAACAACTTAAATCCCACAACATAGTTATATCTTCATGCATCTTTGTTGATGCACTTGAAGCTCAATCTATTCACTAGCTACTTCAGCTTGTAGTTCGACAATTAGTACTCAGGACCTTCAGTTCTTCAGGAAGAACAAAGATCAGTTAATTGTGGAGTGTTCACTGGATCTTTATATTTTACTATGTTGGAACTCTAATCTGACAGTAACTTAAATGTGATCAAACTCTAGTTTGTCCATTTTACTTACAAATTTATGAAAGTTTACAGCACACGAACTTTGATTTTGCATGTTTAAAGGCTAAACTAGCATAAATGCATGAATGTCTGCAAATGCTTACCAGCAACAGTTTCCTTACCTTTATTTTCTCAATCCTGATTCTTAGGCATTGAGAAAGGTTCAAAAGAGCCACAGCGAGAAAAGGTTGGAAAAGTAACGGCCGATCAAGTACGTACAATAGCGCAAGAGAAGTTGCCAGACTTGAACTGCAAGAGCATTGACTCAGCTATGAGAATCATAGCAGGCACTGCCGCTAATATGGGCATCGATGTTGACCCTCCGATCCTTGTGAAGAAAGAAAAGGTGGTCTATTAGTCTGCGCTGCTGGCACCGGCATATCTCCTTACCAATGTACACCTGTAGATTTGCTTCATTTTTCTGCGCCAATCTTCTGTGCCTAGTGCCTGAAATTTTCCACTGGTCCGTTTAACAGCAATCGGCTATCATCTTCTTGCAAGTTGTAATCATTTAATTCGGAATTTTAGAGCTATCACAGACTACATACTGCAGGCTGCAGCTATATGGTTGGTCCTAGATTTTTCCCCACATTTTCATGAGAAATCCCTGTGATTTATTACATCTAAAAATTGTTTTTTCAAAGCTTTATGCACCTTTTTTGGGCAATAGTGGAAGTGTGGAACCCCTTATTTCCATTTCACAGAAACGGAAAAACAAATAGAGTTAATAAAATCTGGATACAGTTGCCAATGCATTAGATAGGATGATGGACCCCACATCACCGGCTTGCTTCTAGGAGGTTTGATTGGATCCGATATGGTCGGATAGTACTAGATACAAATCCATTTTTTAATCAGATATAGATATGGATACGAATACGAATGGTGGGATATTATCCATAATTATCCATATATGCGAAAATAGTATCATTTCTACCCGTATTTTGAACACCCATATACCTTGCCACCTCCGCATTTTCATCATCCAACCTTCTCCTCTGGCGCTCTTTTTGTCTGATCTTGCAACTCATTAACAAGCTGAAAGATTTTGAGAATCCCATTGTCCACCAAGTCCTTGTCACTGGCCTTCAGTAGTCCTTACTATCAACGGAGAAATGAACGAAGAAAGAAGATTTGGTGCAAAGGATCTCTCAATAACTAACATTCATTTTTCTTAATCCAGATTGGCCAAGTCATTGTTGCCAAGCCAACTATCCTCATGTGGCTTTAGGATTTCAGAACCCTTTTCACCCCCACAGAAAGAAATGGGGGATATTTTAAGGTTGTTTCCCCGTCATTCATTATATTGCCAATGATCAACAATGCTGCTTTCACAATCTGACAAGTAAAGAACAAATTTGTGGAATATTTGCTTATTATGTGGAATTTTTGCACGAGTATATACGTGAGTGATATCTAGTTATACTTATTTTTGCTGATTAATTAAATGTATCATGATTTATTATTAAGTGACTAAGTTAGGCATAAAACTGCGCTTATCTCTCGCAGTACCCAATGCACAACTTTATCATCTTCGATCTACTACTCATGCATGATCAAGAGCTTCTTTAGAGAGGTTTCTGCATTCACAAATGAGCAGATCACTGCATTGCTTGATCAGGGATGATGCATCAAAGCTTACTGCATTCTCCTGCCCTACGAGGATCAATCCATTCTACAAAACCTAAAAGAAAACTTTTTTTTTAAATATAACCTGGAAGGCATATTATATTAGCGGCAGTGGACACGGCGGTCCGACCAGTTGAGGGTGAGAGGTGTCAGAGGCGAGACCGTTTGGATAAAAGGCCTTTCAGTAATCAGACGCTGATTGGAGCGACCATTAATTGCTGATTGCTGCACAAGTCACTGACGTGACTCTAGCCTGCCGCCCTCGCGTCCACGGCAGGCAGCAGTGCTGTCCACGTACGCTTCGCTCCCATGAATCCTTGCCCTCGAGAAAATGGTTCAAATAACACTAATTCGCTGTCATAAAATAAAGTAAAATAATACTCAATTCATCTATGTCTTCTATACACAAGACCAGCACGGCTAGAACGTCCGAGCACCAGTGGGCCGCGTCGCATTTGCATGCCACCATTTGCATCATCGTCTACCGTGTGTTGCATGCTGTTCGTATCGTTCATGAAGACCATCGATCCATCCAGATGAACCATAGAATCTGTATCGTTAGCTTACGTAAGTAAACCAATTGACCAGTTTTATTTACCTCTCCTTGTAAGGGATTATTAATTGCACTGGTGTACTGTTAGCAAATTTTACCATACCTATTAGTATATATTTGTCCCTTCACTTGAGTCCGGTTGTAAAGCACCTATACTTAGGGCTGGACCAAAAGTTCGGGCTTGACGAGTTATTTGAAATCGGATCGAGCTCGAATGCTAAATGAGCCGATCTCGAGCCTGGTCCTGATCTTGAGTCTATTCGAGCCGAGCTCGAGCTTGATCCCAAGCCTTCATCGAACCCAACCGAGCTTGAATAATCATCATTGCATAGCATATTTCTCTCTTTAAATCCAATTCTTCAACCAATTCGAGCCGAGCTCGAGCTTGGATTCGAGTACAACTGAGCTCATATAGTCTCATCTTTCCCTTAAAATAGCACAAATCCCTTCATTCGAGCTCAACCGAGCCGATCTCGAGCCTAGTCGAGCTTTCATCGAGCTCGATCTCGAGCTTGACCCTAAGATCGATGCTGGTTCGAGCCGAGCCCGAGCCAAGCTCGAGCCTAACCGAGTTTGAGCTTTGACAGCCTAAGCTCGCTCAGGATCGACTCGAATCCATCCGTACCTGTACTTAGTTAGAGTATTCGTAGCCGACAGTTTGAAACAATGTAGATTTAGATAAAGTAGCCGATAAAGGGAAGAAATTTTTTAAGTCTAATGTAAAAGAAATTTAGAAAGAATGATGTAGAAAGTAAGTGAAATAGGGTGTCGAACATGGGTGCTTTTGATACTAGAAAGAAAAGAAGCTTCTCTCTTCTTTTGCATTTAGAAGTAACGCGCGGGAAGGCGCCTCTGGATGCAATAGTTTTAGAAGTAATTTTATAATCAAGCAGAGATGAGTTGAGCCAGACCAAAGTGAAACAAAATCTGTTAAAATTAACTTATTTTTGCTATTGTATCAATTAACAAGTGGATCAATACACTTGGCCCATTGCTATTGCAACGATACGATGTGTATGTTCCAGCAACATATTGTATATTATATACTCGAAACAATTGACATTGTTTAGAACAAACATCCTGTCGACGGTTGGGATATCGACCCAAGTCAACCAAGGTTCTTTAAGATGGAGATAGGAGACACGCCGAACAAGATGAACAACAGCGAACAGGGAGACAGAGGTTTTTATCCTGGTTCAGGCCTCTCGAGAGAGATAATAGCCCTACGTCCAGCCTTTCTTATATATCAGAGATGATTACAAGAGGTGGCTCGACGAGACGAACAAGTCTCGGCGAGATTATGTGTGTACAGGGTGTAGTATGCAACAATACGATGATCAGGTGCTAAGTCATCAGCTTCTGGCCAGGGGGGTCCTCTAAAACGCCGTAGGGGCCCTGTTTATATAGTGCGGAGCAAACCGACCTACCGAGGGAATATCGGGCCGGGCTAACTACGAGACCGTAACGAACTCGTACATGCCAAATACGTCCCGAGGTAGATAAGGTAGACTCCAATTCTTGGGGATCACGACTCCTAATCCAATCCGGGAAACCACGTCCGGGTCTTCACGTAGCCGTGCAGAACTCTTGTTCGAGTAGGACTCAAACAGGAATCCTAGGCCGTTACGCACCGTGCCAGCCAAGAAGCTGTTCGGCAGGATGCATATGGGCCAGATAGAACCTTCCAGGGAGCTGGGCCCTGGTAGGCTGTTCGATTGGGCCGTCAAGG
>SPJY01019354.1:123507-208442 GCA_005191435.1 Raddia distichophylla
AGATGTGGCCCAAGAGACCTAAAGCCCGCTGCTGTACGTTGGGCCTGCGTATGCGGCAGGCCAACGGCCTGGGGGTGCTCGGCGGGTGCGCCATGTGGGCGGCCCGGCCATCAATTGGTATCAGAGTCTAGGTGGCCCGTCTGGTTCCAGACATTCTCGGCCCAATGTGTGAGGGGGAGATTGTTGGAATAGTCCCACATTGAAAGTGGGGAGGGCCTCAGCATGATTTATAAGGGTGAGGGTGCACCCCCTCATAGAGCTAGCTTTTTGGGGGAGATATGGCCCAAGAGACCTAAAGCCCGCTGCTGTACGTTGGGCCTGCGTATGCGGCAGGCCAACGGCCTGGGGGTGCTCGGCGGGTGCGCCATGTGGCGGCCCGGCCATCATGGCCTATTTGTTGATTGCTTTAATTGAACTCGGACGTATAGTTTGAGAGGTTATATGTTCCGTCAAATATCCGTGTTCGTATTCAATTCGACCTGAATCCGCTCTGTATTCGTGTCCGGCAGTTCCTGTATCCGTATCCGTAATCGTGCTATCCGTATCCGTATCCGGTTCCGAGAAAAACTGTAGGATAAGGATATGGTTTAGCCATTATCCGATCCGATCCGACCCGTTTTCACCCCTACTGCTAGCATCCCTTCTCTTCCTCGGCAAACGCGGCGCCGTGCACGACTAAGCGCTCGCGAAAGCCGGGCCGCCCTGCTCGAGGCTGCCGTCGTCGTCTGCTCCGACGGCCCGTCAATCTACTCTTTTCTACTCTTTAATTTGCTCGATTGGTAGCTTACAGAGTTTTTTTCATCTTTTTTATACTGTTTTTCAGTATTCTGTACGGTGAAATTTCTGTACAATCGTACTGAAAAAAGGATCGCCTACACGAAACGCAAAACGTAAACGCCTGCGTTCTAGTCGGTCCCATAAAATAATACTCAATTCATCTCTGTCTTCTGTACACAAGCCAGCACGGCTTGAACGTCCGAGCACCATTGGGCCGCGTTGCCACCATTTGCATCATCGTCTACAGTACTGTGTTGCATGCTGTTCGTTTCGTTGATGAAGACCATCCATCCAGATGAACCATAGAATCTATATCGTTAGCTTACGTAAGTAAACCAATTGACTTGTTTTATTTACCTCCTTGTAAGGGATTATTGTACCGGTGTACTGTTAGCAAATTTTACCATACGTATTAGTATATCTTTGTCCCTTTTCACTTGAGTCCGGTTTTAAAACACCTGTTCTTAGGACTGGACTAAAAGCTCGGCTCGACGAGCTACTTGAAATCGGATCGAGCTCGGTTCAAGCTCGAATGCTAAACGAGCCGATCTCGAGCCCGGTCTCGAGCTTGAGCCTATTCAAGCCGAGCTCGAGCTTGATCCCGAGCCTTCATCGAGCCCAATCGAGCTTGAAGAATCATCATTGCATAGCATATTTATCTCTTTAAATCCAATTCTTCAGCCAATTCGAGCCGAGCTCGAGCTTGAAATCGAGTACAACTGAGCTCGTGTAGTCTCATCTTTCCTTTAAAACAGCACAAATCCCTTCATTCGAGCTCAACCGAGCCAATCTTGAGCCTAGTCGAGTTTTCATCGAGCTCGATGCTGGTTCGAGCCGAGCCCAAGCCAAGCTTGAGCCTAACCGAGCTCGAACTTTGACAACCTAAGCTCGCTTAGGATCGACTCGAATCCACCCCTACCCATGCTTAATTAAGTAAGCAGATTTTTTTTTGGAAAAAGTCTACTTGCCCCTCTGAAGTATTGAGTCGGGCGCACATAACCCCCTAATTTTGAAAACCAGGTATTACTGAAAGATTCAAATCGGTACAAATAACCCCCCGCTAGTGGTTTTACAGGTGGTTTTACCACTTCAGCGCTCCACATGGGTGGTTTTGCCACCTAAGAAGTCCACGTGGTATTTATTTTTTCTTTAATCTATTTTTAGCACAGGCTCACCCTCATCTTCTTCCTCCACCATCCTCCTCTTCTCCCTCTTCCTCTCCCCACTCTCCTCTCTCTGCCCCTCCTCCCAGCGCCGTTGCAGCCTCCCTGCTCCACCTGCCTCAACCTCCTCCCCGCCTTTCCCCACATCGGCCCCTCTCAGCGCCGCCCTTCACCGTCCTCTCTTTCTCTCTCTCTTCCCTCACTGTCACTCTCCTCGGGCTCGCCCCTCCTCCTCGCTCTCCCCTCCGGGTTGCCCCTTCTCGACCTCTCTCCTCCGACCAGCGACAAGAGGCGGCACAGAGGAGGTGGCATAGGGAACTGGAAGGCCGGCAGCCGTTGGGAGCTGGATCCCATAGCCGTGTCGTCGTCTTCGCCGTCCGCTGAGAGAGAGAGAGAGAGAGAGAGAGAGAGAGAGGGTGGCTAGGAAAGGGGAGGGAGGAGGAGGGCTACCTGGGTTTGGAAGGAAGGAGGGTGACATAGGGTGGGGAGGGAGAGGAGAGAGGTGGTGGGTAAGGAGAAGCAGGGAGAGGGCGATGAGGAGACAGAGGTAGAAGAAGGGGTGGTATCGGCTAACACATGAGTCCCACTGTTTTATTGACATTTTTGTATTTCAATCACATATCATGAGTCATGTGGGCAAAATCAACCCATGTGTCCAATTCATGTGGCAAAACCATCCTAAGAAAGCAGTATGGGGGTTATGTATTCCGGTTTTAAAAATACAAAGGATAAAATACCTGATTTTTAAAGTCAGAGAGTGATGTGCGTCAGGCTCAATATTTCAGAGGGTGAAGTAGACCGTTTCTTCTTTTTTTTAAAAAGGTACTATTTACTACTACTACGTGCATAGCTCGGCTCCGGCGCGGCTGTTTGGGTAGAGGCGTAGAGGGTAGGCGCATGGGACGGAGCGGCACGCGGAGAATGATTCAGCTTGGCGGAAGGCGCGGCCGCCCTACCATACTGCTAGCGGTAGCACGCATCGCACGGCCTCGGAACACGGCAGAAACAGAATCGGGGCAAAGCTTGCAATGATGGCATATGGCCATTGACCAGGCTCAGCCCTCAGCCCTCAGCACAAGTAGAGTACATGCAGATGCAGGCAACAACACTACCCGATGTGGCAAAGCCTGCCCAGAACCAGAAGCAGCCGCGCACGCAGAGAGGAGAGCAGAAAGTCGCATGCATGGATTGGGATCCAGCACCAGCAGGGCAGGGTTACAGTATGCGTATTCTACAGCGTACAAGGATCAATCAATCCATCATCGTCTCCCATCACTCGCCGCAGTCGCGATGCGTGCGAGTGAAGGGAGAGGGGAGAGAGGGATTTGTGTGTTGGTGTCGTCCCCCGGTGGGCCCCCTCCCTCCTAGCTGCACTGCACTGTTCCTCTTCCCCCTTGTCGCGCCCAAGTAGAGTAAACAGGCCAGTTTACAGTGGAGGTCTCTCCTCCATCGTCAGCAGCGAGCCAGGGGTCCAGGACCACTGCCATGCAGCCGTGGTCGCGGGCCCACCTGCCATGCCTGCCCCGGTGGTCCCCTCTGATGGCATCGCCGTCCTCCGCCAATTTGACTTATCGCCGCCGATGTCGATGCATCTTCTAGCTCGCCGTCGCCCGTCGGCGTCAGCAGCATGTGCCGGCGTAGGCGAAGATCTGGTGCACCACCGTCGCCACCTCGTCCGCCGTCGCCACCTCGCACCCTTCCTCAATCTGCACACGCACGCTCGCACCGTTCATTAAGCACAACACAATTCACACGGATACTGATGCATATGCATAATGCATACGTATACATACATACATATGATTACGGATACTGATACTGACTGTGGAAAGATCGTCGTCCTTAATTAATTAGGTTAGGCATGCATGTGGCCGGTGGGTTTGTTTTGTTGGATGCTGGTGTTTTCTTGCGAGGACAAGGAGGAAGAAGACACTGGGGAAAGCCGGGGCTTGGTGATTACTTATTGTCTGGAGATTAAGCCCGGCCCGTTTGGTTTGCCTCTGGGCACACTGTGCACGGCGCTCACCTTGTTCGAACGCTCCATCAGCAATACTCCAAAACCCATAACAGAAACGTACGAAAGCTTTCGAAATCCCACGCAACATTCCGCCCGGAAAACAACCCGCCATCCCATCGCTTTCGCAAGCACCAGCAACCAGCATGCAGCTCTATCTATATGCATGTATTCGCAATCTCTTTTATCAATGCTAAAATGATGCAGCTTTCATTGCGAATGATGCTTAATTGATCGCCCTAGTAGGATCTTTTGGCACTACAAATAGGTCACGTTTTTTATCGCCCTAGTAGGATCTTTTGGCACTACAAATAGGATCTTAGTGAGCAAATTAATATGGGAGAGAAAACAAAACAGCTACTGTGAACGCAGAATGCAGAGTTAAGCAAAACGAGGCAAGCCACGGGGTGATGAAAAGCGAGAAGCTTTGCGGCGACCTTAAGGTTGAAGCAGTAGACGACGGCGTCGTGGCCAACGGAGGTGACGGCGAGGTGCAACACCGCGAGGCGGAGATCCTCCATGGCGGCGACGGCGCGCACGAGGCGTCCCGGCCACCGCCTGCCCGCGACGCGCACCCGCACGTGACCCCCCACGGCGGCCATCGCCTCCACGTCCACGCCGCCGCCGCCGCGCGCGTCCGAGTAGCTCGTGTACTGCGGCGACACGAACACGCCGTCCGATGCCACCGTCGCCAGCCCGCCACCACCGCCGCGCCGCGCCTCCGCCGCCGCCTGCAGCGCCACCAGCTGCTGCTCCAGCTGCTTCACGTAGTCGATCGCTCCCCCCACTACTGTCGCCTGGTCACCCTACCAATCACATGCACCGTAAGTTCATTTATATAGTTGTTTCGGCGTTGGGCTCATGCTCATGGCAATGGCTTACTCGGGGGATGTAGTGGGAGGGGATGAGGGAGCGGAGGGAGGCGAGGTGGTCGTTCATGAGGCGGCGGCGGTTGCGCTCGACGGCGATGTGCGTCATCCGCTGGCTCTCGGCCTCCTCGGGCTTCTTCCGCTTCTCCGGCGGCGGCGCGGCGCGCGGGCGCGGCCTGGGGCGCTTCCGACGCCGCTCCGCCCTGGCGGGCGCCGGCGCCGCCGCGGCCTGCGTGACGCAGCTCTCGAGCAGGTCGAGATCCGCCGCCGGCGGCGGGCAGGGGCACGTGAAGGCGGCGTGCCCCTTCCGGCCGTCGTCCTCCTCCTCCATGGCGCCCTGGAGCAGCGCCAAGAAGGGCATCTGCGCCGCGCTGGCGCTGGCCGCGTGCTCCGCCCACTGTTCCATTACCACGCCATCGCCAAGAACCGGCACAGGGAACGCACATCAGCAACAAGAAAAACCAGGAACGCCATGGCAACGCCATAAAGAGAGCGATAACAATGCAATGCAACTATGCAAGCAATCAATCGCAGGGCGGCATTGAATAGTGCGGGCGTGCGCGCGCAGAGCTAGAGTAGAGTACTGGAGAGATAGGCGGCGATGCGAGCTAGCCGAGCAAATGAGGAACCACTGCTACTAATCCTACTATACTACTCTACAACGCAGGGCCCGGAAGGAAGAAGCAGCATGCAATTAATAAAGGAACCCCATTGCATTTACACCACGCACACATGCACACCTCCCGTCCGGGCTCAGGACTAGGAATGGAAGCTGCTTGCTCAATTACTCCACACCACACCAGCAGCAGCAGGCAGCAGCAGCTTACCAGCGAGCCGATGGGCCCTTGCAGTTGCATCCTCTCCATTAGAGAGAAGCTGAAGAAGTAGGCAGAGGCGCACAGGGCAGCGATGTGGTAGCAATAACTGCGGCAATGAGTAATGAAGAACCCCTGAGGCAGCACTAGCAGCTGCAACAGCAACTCATCCTCCTCCCCCTTCCTCCTCCTTTGCCTCCTCCTCCTCTCCCTCCTCCAATTTAAGTGGAGCAGCAGCAGCAATTAATGTCACACCGGTGGTACACTACCCGGTAGTACCCTCCATCTCCACAGCACCACTTGTAGTAGCGGTATCAGTAGCAGAAGTAGGAATAGCAAGGCCAAGGCCAATATGCAAGGCAAGGCAAGGCAAGGCAACCTTAAGAAAGAGTGAGAGAAAAGGGGAGAGAGGAGAGGGAGAAGTTGTCTCTTGTTTCATGTGTAGGGTAAAGAGGAAGGACGAGGTGGGAGATTTGAAGGTAACATAACAACGAGTGAATTATTGTAGGGAGGGGGGTCGCAGATTTGCAGATTTGTCCGGCCCGGCGACAGCGGCAGGAGCGGGTGGGGCCGGAAGCTCAGCCCGCTTGGCGCCCATCTGTGCTACTCTATCCTCAGCCTTCTTCCAATTTATTGGCCGGACAGTGAGAGTCAAGAGAGACCAAGGCGGGGCCGTCCGATCAAAAACTCCACACCAGTGATTACAAAACCGAACCGAGCGTAAAAACCGAGGTAGGCTCGGTTCAGTTAACCGTGCAGTTACCGCAGCTAACCAAAAAAATCAAGCAAATACCAAAAAAATCAAATTTGAACACAAATTTCGGTTCGGTCAGCTAACCAATCGGTTTTCTCGGCTAACCTCGGTTAGCTCAGTTAGCCGAGCGGTTTTTTACAGAAAATAGAAATATTAGAGAAAAAGAAAGAAAAATCGATTTTAAAAAAATAGAAAAATTATAGGGACATAAATATATATGTTATAAAAATCGAAATGGGCCTAGGAGGCAGACCATTAAATATATATGTTATATTTTTCTTCTTTATTCCAATATTTTCATTTATATCAAACGAAAATCACGTGAAATAACAGTACAAATTTTGAATTTTCAAATTCTGTTTCAGCCAACAGTCATAAAATAATGTTTACTATTTTATGGAATTTTTTAGATTTTTTCATGAATTTTTAAATTTGAACAAAATTTGGATTTGATTCAAACCTAGCCGAGTGGTTTTCTAAAAACCAATCCGGCCCGTTTTGTCGGCTAACCACGGTTTCGTAATCACTGCTCCACACTCGTTCAGAAAGATTTTGTGGGGCTCATGGCCTTATGGGGAGGGGTAAACCTGTTCATGGGCAACTCGGCCTCCATTGTTCACAGCAAGAGAGACAGCGACAGCGGCAGGAGCGGGTGGGGCCGGAAGCTTAGCCCGCTTGGTGCCCATCTATGCTACTATGTCCTCAGCCTTCTTCCAATTTATTGGCCGGACAGTGAGAGTCAAGAGAGACCAAGGCGGGGCCATCGTCGTGCGGTTACGAGCGGGCCGTCCGATCAAAACTCCACACTCATTCAGAAAGATTTCGTGGGACTCGTGGCCTTATGGGGGAGGGGTAAATCTGTTCATGGGCAGCTTGGCCTCCATTGTTCACAGCAAGAGAGACATGTGTCCTTCCGGTGAGCATCTTTCTAGTCCTACTTTTCCGGGTCAGATCGGATCGGACTTGCCCGTTGGGCTAGGCTTGAGCGAGATTTGAAGCTCGGTGCAAAATTTGGCCATGGACAAAAAAAATTCGGTGCAGATAGTCTGACCCGGCTTTGGGTTTTTGGCTTGGTTTTAGAGAGAAAAAACTATCAGTTAAGGCTAGGCTTCAAAGCATCGAGTTTTTTCAAGACCAATCCGAAGCTCGACTTGACCCGGCCTATGATCAGAGAACAGTTGTATTGCAGTGGAGCCAAGAAAAAGAAGGGGGAGGCAACGGAAACAAGTCGGGAAGTCGGAGGAAGGAGGGGGCAGCAATGCTTGGGCGTGAATAATATTATTTGAAGATCTTGAAGATTTTTTTCTTTTCAAAATAGGTTATTTTTGTGTGAAATCAACTGGTTATCGAGCAATCAACAGAGATTTTTTGACCCTGTATTCTAAATTTGGGGGAAAAAATCGATCTACCAATTTTTGGGTAATGTCTTTAAGCTTTGGAGGCCGTGATTCATCCATTACAAAAAAAATGTAGTTTTGTTAGACCGTCTCCAACACTATCCTCTAAATCTCAGCCCATATAGATGTAGGATCTCTTAAAAAAAATTATCTATATCTCTCCCATCTCCAACAGCATACCATAAATCCCATTTCGTACAGCTTATCCATCATTTTATTAACCCATACTCCATAACCGCCTTATATTTTGATGTACTTGTATTTTGCGCTTTATATTTCCTTCTCTCCTCTCTGCCTGAACTCCCATCTCTTCCTCCCCTAGTGCGTCACGGCAAGGGAAGGGGCCGTGGCGACGACTAGCCTCTACCCTCCTCGGACATGCAGTGCGGGCTGGCCCCTGCCCCCCGTCATGATTGCGGCCCCTGATCTCCTTCACGGCATGACAAGGGAAGGGGCGGTAGTGGCTAGCCCCTGCCATCCTCGCCCTTGCGGCGCGGCCAGGTCCCCTGCCCTCAGCGGGGTGGTGGTCCCTGGCCTCCTCCACGGCGATGCACAAGCGACGGAACCAGCCGGCAGTGCCTCGCCAGCTCCTAACGCGCCCGGCGACAGACCAGGCTGGTGGTGGTGCCGCCCCATTCTTCCCTAGGCATGGCATCAGCGCGACCCACTTTCCTTTAGAAGCGCGAGGCAACGACCTAACGTTGCAACGCTTCGTGGGGACACATCTGGGAAGGAGAGAGGTTTCCAACATTTAGGAGTTCTCTCTTCTCCCCAGACGCATACGAGATGGTATGGGGGACAGTGTTGGAGGCTAAATAGCACCCACTAATCTTTATTTTATCGGTTTCGACCCACTAGAGGAGCTCTTTGGATACAGAGGCGTCAGTGGGATGGATGGATCCATATTGATCTTTCCCTTGCTCCTGTAGAGACACTTTGTGATACATATCACTATGTATCAGAGGAAATGTGTTGGCATGGCCTATCTCTGCGCTGCACGGCCATGTGGCATGGGCGGGCATGCATGTGGCAGCATGCACATCATCGGACCACTCGCATATACATGATACATGCCAGGTTTCGTATTTTCCGCAGGGATCCGATGGCTGCTGCATGTTTCCTCCTGCTGTTGCATGTACGTCCTTTACCTCTACGTTGGCTAACTCCATAGTATACCATCCACTACCCATTGCTAGCTCCATGCTAGACACTACCTTCCGTTGGTAATCGGTAAGTGCACAGTACAGTACGTTCTCGTACGTACGTGTTGGTGCATGTTTGATGGCGCAAATGAGTTGCAAACGCAAGGATTGTATGTGCCTTCACAGACGCGTTCGGTGCGTTCATCTTGGCCCCGTGCCCTGTGCCGGGGAGATGATCCACGCGGTGACGGTGAGCATAGTGCCCGGTCATGCCCGATAATGGAATGAAGAGCCAAGACTTTGGGGGTGGATGCCGCAACGAAAAAAGGAGGCAAGCCGAGCTCACCTGAACAGGCGGGTGTTTGCCGCCGGAATGGCAACGGAGGTGGCGCTCCTCGCTGGCGTTTCGTGCCGACCGACAGGCGCGAGCACGACAGATCTATGTTCTCCGCGTCTCCGGTGGCGGTCTGGGGGTGGATTTTGGTCCATTCCACGGTAAATTTTCGGTTTGAAATATATATATTACCGCCGGTCACAAAAAGAAATCGCCATTGACTTTTGGACACGCCTTTTACAATTCGTCTTATTCAAAAATTTAGTTCAAATATGTAAAAATATAATACTTAAAATATATTTAATAATAAGGGAGGCACTATTTGGCAGGCGCCTGCAATTTCAGCATTTGTGCAGACACATGCCGTGTACATGCGTGCAGACCTCACATAAAAAAATTCCATTATCGCAAAACATTTTTTCCAATATTTGAAATGTGGAAAAACAGTAGAAAATTAGTGAAATTTTTCTCCGTGTTCCACCATACCCTAGCCATTCCCCATTCCTCCACTTGCCACACCTGGCCACCAGTGCTGCCCACAAAGCTGTTGCCGCCACGCCCGGAGATCCTCGCCACGATATTGCAAGAGTTGCAACGTCGCCATGCCTGGAGGCCACTGCCACGCCAACGCGGGAGCTGTGGCCGCCAAATTGTCGACGGAGTTGCACCGCTGCCGCGCCCCAGAGGTTGCCGTCATGCCATCGCAGGAGCCAGGAGTTGCACCGCTAGCATGACCCGGAGCTCACCGCCACATCATCGCAGTAGCCGCGCCGCCGCCATAGCCCGGATCTCGCCGCCACGTCAGGGATTGGACCGAAGATGAGCAACGATGAGAACGACCGATGTAGGTGGAGCCTATGAGACGAAAATGAGTAAGAAAGCAAGACGAGGGAGATCTTTCATGAGTCAAGAGCACAAGGTAGTTTTTCTGGGGATATCGGATGGAAAGGGGCAAATAAACCCTGGATTTTGGTCGTCCAAACACACACAGTCTCGCCTAAAAAAATATACTGTGGGGGTGCACAACCCTAGGAGCGGACAGGGGTCTCGAGAAGGATCAAGCATCCCAAACAAGCCCTTAAGAGTGTAGTATGTAACAGTGAAATGAAGGATTAAGAGAGCATGCAGTATGTAACGGTGAAATGTAGTAGAAGGATTGATGTTCATGTCTATACCACTCTAGACTTTTATATTGTTTCTCACCATCCACCTTATGCCCCCAAAGTGGTTCGATCCATAGTGGCATAGTTCACCGTCGTGACTTGTGCGGACCGAAGATATTGAAGGTCGAAACATATTTTTGAAAAGTTTCGCACAACTTCGATCATTTGAGTTTTAAATATGATATAAATATATCGAAACTACTATTAATTGTCCAAAGATCTAACCGGTTAAACCGAGCAAAAACTTGATGAAAGTAGCCCGTGCTGCCTTAGCAAAACTAAAATAGTACCACGTACTGTAGAAAAATTGTTTAAATCGTCAACCAGAAACCAATGAAAATCACATCATTTTTTTCTATAATCCTGGCGATGAAATGAAACCGCGAAATTAGTCGCGACATTTCGTTCACTACAGGAATCGACCTTAGTCTTGAGTCCCGAAACCATCAACAACAACACAGAAGCCGTCGGGAAACACATGTGTCGACGGCTGGTCGTTGAGATAAGGCCGTCGACACGGCAGCGGCGCGGGAGAGGCGTGGGCGGCACAGGCGATGCAGCGGCGGGCGGCACAGGCTGCGACAGCGACGGCTCGGCGCATCTAACAAAATAAGGTTAGTAAAGCATTGTTCTCGACGGCCACGACAAAGCCGTCGAGACAACCTACTCTCTCGACAGTTATAGATCAACCGTCGAGACAGATGGTCCACCTCGGGTGCTTGCGTTGGGGCGCTCTCGACGGCTAACATTAGGCCGTCTTGAGAAGTACACCTTTATATTGACGGCTATTTACTGGTTAGCCGTCGAAACTATATACACTAAACGGTTTCGTTTGACTACACTCGAGAGAACCGCTTTGTCTCGACGGTTGTCCTTGAAGCCGTCGAGAGAGTTTTTTGTCTCGAGGATTTTACCCTTTGTAGCACTTGACGACCAACCCAACATATTTTGATTTTTACAAATACAAAAAAATATGTTGTTGTTCATATACATTTCGTTGACTTTTATGTATCAAATAATATCATCGGTGAAAATATAAAAAATTTCAGAGCATCTAATGCGACGAACGCTACTAAATGGGGTGTTTATCGAATAAGTTATATGTTATCGTACCGTATCATATGTTTCGTTAGTTACTACACAAAATATTTTAATGCAAAAATTTCAATTTCAAATAATAATAAAACGAGCGAGGTGGCCCGCGTGTTTGTGCGGCTAGATTTGTTTTGACATATAGAGTTTATCTATAACTTATAATGTATCACTAATATATCAGATCGGATTTAGGCATATAGAGTTTATCTATAACTTATGATCTATCTCTAATATATCAGATCGGATTTAGAGCTTATCTCTTGGCATAGATCTTTTTTTTTCTTGATTTATGTGAGAATTTCTTTGATCGATCTAGGCCATTATAATTTGGTCCCACCGTTGATCGAACGACCGAAATAATCTGGGTGATGTGGACGAACGTGATGGCTTATTTTTCCCCTCCTTTATATATATAAAGTTTGCGTGGCTAGATTTGTTTTGGCATACAGAGTTTATCTATAACTTATAATCTATCTCTAATATATCAGATCGGATTTAGGCATATAGAGTTTATTTATAAATTATAATCTATCTCTAATATATCATATCGGATTTAGAGCTTATCTCTAGGCATAGATCTTTTATTTTTTTCTTGATTTATGTGAGAATTTCTTTGATCGATCTAGGCCGTTATAATTTGGTCCCACCGTTGATCGAACGACTGAAATAATCTGGGTGATGTGGACGAACGTGGTAGCTTCTTTTTCCCCTCCTTTATTTATATAATGAGCGAGGTGGCCCGCGCGTTTGAGCGGCTAGATTTGTTTTGGCATATATAGTTTATCTATAACTTATAATCTATCTCTAATATATCAGATCGGATTTAGGCATATAGAGTTGGCATAGATCTTTTTTTTTCTTGATTTATGTGAGAATTTCTTTGATCGATCTAGGCCGTTATAATTTGGTCCCACCGTTGATCGAACGACTGAAATAATATTGTATATGCACGGATCACATCCTTTCACAACAACGTCCAATTAAAAAGGTAGTACACCACTCGAAGGGGTGAAGATGCCCGAGTGAAGGTAAAACATTTGCACTTATCAAATGTGTAATAATTTCGGCAAAGCTAAATTAACCAAAATATCACGTTCATCGAAGGGGTTTCTTCATTCAAACCCCTCTCTTCTTGATATTCAACTTCTCTTCGTATTTTTGATGCTACAAAGTGCAATGAATGAATGATGGTTCTGTTCCTAGCAAGAGCAACATTTTTTTACTATCCCACCACATCTTTTTTTTTTGGCTAGATTATCCTCGGCAAGAATAGCTCGCTTATATAGATACCAAAGAAATATTTTTATCTAAGAGGGAGTTTTAATTTTTAAATCATCTTATTATTAAAGGATCAACCAATCTATGCTATGCAAAAAAATGACCATTCAAATGAAGCTTCCATCAAGATTAGCCATTCGATTAGTCAGATTGAGCGGCAAAGACCCTAGAAAAGGAAGTGTGGATGTAGTTATCTTTACAGCTTCTGTACAACAAATATGTTTGTTCCTGGCCATGACCAAAAGACCGGTGTTTGATGGCTAGACCGTTGGAGCTGTGATAACAATTACTAGTACTCGTTTAAAACATGTTGCCTGTGCATTACTCCATGGCTTGCTTTCACCGCCTCATGAAAGCATAGTACTCCGTATATAGGAGTAGTATATTATTTTACACGGAGCGAAATTCTTTGACTTGCAACGCTGCCCTAAGGGGACGCAGATGCGGACACGGAGTCAAAAAGGCTGGGGGCGCGGCAGGCAGGGCAAGCAGGAGCTTTGGATGCATCGTGCAGCCGGCGCAGAGCATGCAACGGCCGGGAAATAATTGGGGAGATTTGTGGTGCGTGTCCCGGGATTGGGTGACCCATGCTCCGTCTCGGCCATGCGTGCATGCATCCAAGGGGTACTGGCCGCTTGTATTAATTGTGCTGGGGTATGCTTGGTCCGGTGAAATCTCCTGGCACATGCCACCCACAGTGGCCAAGGACTCTCAAGCCTCCTTTTGTTTCCGTCCTTGCTCACCTAAAGCTCTCGTTAACCCAAGCCTCCTCCTCTTCTTCTTCTTCTTCTTCTTCTTCTTCTTCTTCTTCTCTGCTCGGCCATGGAATACACGCAAGGGCTAGGAAACAATTGACGGGTGAAACAATTGACTGATGAAACCTCCAACTGGATAGCTACACGGGAGAAAAGTGCCGCCCCATCTTTTCCACCCGGCACCGGCTGCAGGTGGTACCATTGCCAGCCTCGCCCATGCCCACTCGTATTTTCGCGCCAAAAACACAGCCGTATTCGCCGACGATAGCTCAACATGTCCACACACAAAAAAAATGCTCGCCTCGTCTCTTCCCCGCTGGGATTTCGATGACAGCTTGATTTTTCAAATTGGATCCATGTACAGAGGAGGAGAAACGTCTTCGTAGCATCCGTTCAGGAGGGCGGAGACACTTTCGATCACCCCGTAGTCTCCTGGAGAACACAAGAATAGTACGACACAGCTGCTTGGTTGAAGTATGTTTCATTAAACACGTATGTTTCACTTCTCTCGTTCTGCAAAATTTACAATCTACGTTCAAGACCACGAGAGACAAAAAAAAAAAACATAAGAGCATTTCAAATCGTCATATCTATCTAAAGCAAAGTTAAACGGAGCCACCACATTAATCCTAAAATTCTAGAAATTCCCAAATTAATCAAAAAATCATAGAAATTTTCACATTAACCAGAATAAGAAAAGATCTGCATCGTTAAATGTGGATAATATTATGTAAGTCTAGCGGTCAATATTGAAAAGATAAAAAAGATAACTACTAAATCTGATCTAATATATTAGAGAGAAACTCTAAATCTGATCTGATATATTAGAGATAGATTATGAGTTATATATAAAGTAGGGGCAAACGATCTACATTAGTTGTTGATGATTATAGATCTACACCGTTGAATTAATTCATATGAAAACAATGAATCACGATTAATACCAACATGCCAAATAAGTTTGTATCGGTGAACCCGTCGTTAACAATCAATCCTATCTAATAACGTCTATCATCGTAGATCTATCAAGATGGAAGCTAATTAATGATAGATAATACTTAACGAACATGCCACGTAAGAGCATGTGCAGCAGCTCCACTATCACAAGCCGGCATCACGCGTCGCAGGAAAAAAGAAGCAGGCCGCAGTCTACTCACCCACGTATCTGTTCAAATTTTGCTGCCGGTGTAGATGCAGGACGTGCTTGATAAGAGAGCTCCTGCACATGCTCTAAGGTGTCCATGTCTAGCAATTATGCATAGCTAATAACTGGCATGCAAACTAATCCATAAATACTACAAAGCCGAACATTGAGCTGCCCCTTGCTGCCACACGTCATCGGTAATTTTCCACGTCGCCCCGTTTGTTTGTAACCGTCCGATCGCGCGCACCAGCTAGATCTGGCTGTCCAATTTTTTTACGCATAAAACGATATTTTTGGCACTGATCTCAGTCACGCAGGTGGTTTGGTGGGTTGGCTAGCTGAGCCAGCTCTCAGGTGGGAGCGCGGTTCGAATCCCGCGGGGCCTTCTTTTCCAACGATTTTCTCCCCACGCTGGGACGCCGCCGAGCTAGCTAGCTTTTGCCGCCCACGTTGTCCGAGTTAGTTTTCCCGTGTACACGTTTCCCGCCTCGGCACGCCACAGGCGCGCGTGTGCGTCTAGTTAACTCTGTACCTAACTAGGAAAAGAAGAGAAAATACAGCATCCACGGCGGCAAACTGGATTATAAAAACTCATATTAAAATAAAAAGCATATAATTCAATATTAATCATATTAAAATAATTACACCATTAATTGTCATGAGATCAAATTGTCACCCATGGATCCCATCGATAATAAAAGAAAAGTTTACAAAATTTAGAGTCTGTCAAGGCTCACCATCATCTGTTTTTTATGAGATCGAGACTATATCAATCATTGTTTGTTATGAGAGATATAAACAATGTCGGATATCAAATAAATATAGGGATAGTTTAGAGATGTAATTGTCGTGCTTACGTACAGCTACACTTAAGCGACATGGCACAGACACAGGAATCTCATCGAAAAGTAGATGCACTGGCCGCCGTGAAATTAGATTAAGCCCAAGAAGTTAAAAGTAATATAAATTTCATCGAAAATCTTTCACCATCCGATCAATATCCACCAAATCAGATATCCGTTCAATTTACGTTCACCAAATCACATAAAAAAGATAAATAAATAATCTCAATAATAAACTACTAGAATTAATCTAATACATTAGAGATAAACTCTAAATCTGATATTAGAGAGATTATGAGTTAGAAATACCCTAAAAAAGATTAGATAGACTCTATATACCGAAAAAAAGATTAGATAGACTCTATATACCAAAACAAATCTAGCCGTACAAACACACGGGCCACCACACTTGTTTGTATTGAAAACGTGAACTTTCTACTCTCCACCATTATTTCTATTGGAAACGTGACCTTTCTACTCTCCACCATGACTAGCTGGCACCACAAGCATTTTGGAAGAAAGGAACTCGAAAACATATGCGAGTAATTCGAAAACATATACGAGTAATTCGTTGTAATGTGTATTGTGTGGTGGGGAAATCTATATTGCTTGCTATTCTTTCAAAAATGGCTTCTACAACGGAGTTCAAAATATAACTCGCAAAAAAAGAGAGTGAAAATTGCTGACAACAAGATAATGCAGTTGACGAAAGTCTTGACCAAAAGAAATATGTATTTACATCTTTATGTACAGATTCAAGAGGTCATTTTAACTTACAGAAAAACTATACAAAAGAGAGGGCACAATGGCACAGGGACCATGTTTTCATAATAAGCTAAATACTCGATCTATTTCACGCCTCCTGGATGAAAAGGTTGGAGGTAATGATTAACTGCGCAACAAAGAAAGTTTCATCGAAAACTGCCAAGCAAGTAATTTATCTTTCAACCCACCCTTGAAATGAAGTTTCCCATATAAAAGTTAGCTCTGGAGCCGTTGTTGTACGTTCAACTGAACCCTGCAGAGATGACTCCTCAAATTGGCTATGTACTTGTGGATACGTTGCTTGTTGAAGGGTGAAAGTGAAAAGGGTGGATTAAGTGGCAAAGTAGCTGCTTCTTCCGATACAAATGTGAGCAAGATTATTGCTTTTGAGTATAGCCCCATTGATCTATTTTGGTATCCTAAAAGTTCATTTGCCTGAAATATTTGAAGTGAATAAGTCAATTAAAATATAAGCTTAGACCAAAAATGTGAATAAATATTTTTAGAACAAATTTAGACTTACAAAAGAATAAGGTGCAATCATAAAACTAGCATCAATTAATGGAAATATGCCTGTCACCAGTGGTAAACAGTGGCCAATTCCCTAGACTACAATGAATTATTTTATTATAGTTACATCATTGCATAAACATGGAATATTTGGTCAAGACTACATTGGTACATAATATGCCTGTCACCAGTGGTAAACAATGGCCAATTACCTAGACTACAATTAATTATTTTGTTATGGTTACATCATTGCATAAACATGGAATATTTGGTCAAGACTACATTGGTACAGAATGGACAATCTTGAGCACTGGTGAAATGGATTATTTGGCTGAGACTACATGGTAACACAATAGAAATATCATGTTTAACCCATTCGTGACTACTATTAATTTATCATCAATGATTCTCCCATACTATTAAACCAAAAAATGCTATTAAGGGGACGCATATAACACTTCTGTATTTACTGTTCTAGCCCATGCTTCGTAGGGATTAATTTATATAACAAATAAGGAACTCCATGGGCTAAAATAGTTAGGTCTAGGGACCTATCTGCGAAATACTGAAACTTTGAGGGGTTAAAATGCTGAAAATACAAAAAAGGAAAACTGTGGCTACCTTTTAATAGGTAAGATTATAGTTCATATAACCGAATAAAAAAGAGGGCACCATCCATCATGGTGCTCAAGAGAAATACAAGCTTGTAAAAAAACCATTTAAGAATCTTACCGCGCCAGCTTTCCCATTTACTAAAGCAGTTTGGAATATGATCTCCGTTGCATCAGGCATCATATTGTTATCTGGAAACAAATGATGGTTAAATCTAAGAATAAATACTATACTAGGATAAGAAGGTATCACTGTTCTAACCATTGTTTCTCTGCAACCTATGCGATATCTTCTCTGCACGATCATAAGCCTTGATAAACCCACTTTCAGCCCAGGAACAAAAAGAAGTGGGCCTAGTAAAATCCAATCCTTGAGCTACATCCGAAGATGGACGACAATCACTCTCATGCATAAAATTTTCATGAGCAAATGTTGATGGATTTCCATCTGAAGCATCCATGTATAAGCTACATGCATTAAGCGCCTCTTTCCAGATAGCTAACATTAGAAGTTCAAGTGACAGTGCATCCAGGTCCAGCCTTTTAGAAATCTGCAGAACACAGAAAAACAAATGAACAAATAAGAAAAAGATGATTGTTCTCTTAAAGTGGGGATTATCACATCCAAGTTTCAACTAAAATATCATAACCATGGTAGTCAAAAAGATATTTTTGCAAGGCACCTATGTATTGAACTCTGTATAGACTAACAGTGCAACGGCCAACAGAGACTCATCTGTTTTTTTATAGAAATAAATGAAAAAACTCCATGTAACAGATATTTGAAAAGATGAGAACAGCCAAGGACAACATGATTTGGACAAATAGCATTGCCCGATGTACTTGTGTCAATGAATATCAACTAAAAACAGCAAAGGTATGTTGGATTGTGACATGAAGGTTAATTGAAGTCCATAACCTACATGGGCTAAAATACTCCTGACCTCTAAAAACATGCTAACAAGACATATATTGAGAATGGATACTATCATGCAAAGCTTGCTTGGCAATCCTATTAAATGCAACAGATCCTAAGAACATGAAAGAAATACGTATTGTGTGTTCAGTAACCAAAAATACCTGAAGAAATTAAGTACACCGAACCATGTAGCATATCAAAATAGATGTTAAAAGATGCTTTGCATTATAACAATCAGCTCAACATTGCTCTAAAAATAAAAATACTGAATGATAATCATGAAAATCTGAAGCAGAGAGCTCGCATGCAATGTCAAATAATATGTTCAATTGACAGTATTATTTGCAGTGCAGAAGTAGTAGTACCTTCTCCTGTGCAAGTTCCGAAAGAACAACAAGATACTGCTTCAGAACACAAAGCCTTGTAAAATAATCAGGTCGCCTCCCAGGCAGGTCTTCTTCAGCAGCAGTTAGCTCATGTGAAATGGACAGTGTAGTACATCCATGTGTTTTTACAGTACCCACTCTGCAGAGCAAGTCTCTGTTTTGATTCTGAACAGACCCTTTGGCAGTGAACCTATCATAATTGGCAGGTCTTGCACCTTTACCATCCTTCCCTGACTTCTCAAGTGAAGACAACATTTCCGTGGAAGTAGTGTTCATATGAACTAGTACATAATCTTGCTCGATCCACTCCCATGAATCATATACTGCAGAAATTATACACAATCAGATCCTAGCAGCCTAGCACAATATGGCAATACATGCAATATGATTTCTATATGGAGTATAACGTACCTTTAAAATTATTTGAATCCACGTTTTCAGACTTTACTTTGAGGACATCAGAAGAGGTGGTTTGGCATGCATCCCTTAAATATACAGGGTGACTGGACTCCCGGATAATTTCTCTTTTCCTGAAAGAGACAATCAGCAAGCTTCAGAACAGGAGTCAAAATACAACATAATCAAACCAAGGGCATGGCGGTCAATATTTGCAACATACCACAGTACATAAAATCTAGAAAAGAACTGCATGATTGCTGTACAATCAGTAGCAATCCCATTTATGAAAGGCAAGATTGGGTACAAGACTATGGACAACAGTAGCCTAGGAGACACTAAAAATCAAGCTAGGACATGTCAAAATGGTGGACATTAGCTAAAACAAACTTGTAATTATAATGATATTATATTAGCCAGCATGTAACAGTAGGAACAAGATGCACCCAGTGTATCATTTGCGATTTTGCGTTTAAAAAAGGTACATGATGCAATATTACTACCATCATGAAAAATCAGGGATGCATTGCAAGTAATCTAGTGCATGCCTGCATAATTATTAGAAATCAGGGATGTAAGGCACGCACTATAGTGCACACCATCTGAGTTCTTTGTCAAATTCATTTGTAAGATGCTAGAACCAAACACAAAACATGGTAAAGCACTCAAGCACATATTCAAGTATCATATACACTATGAGCACTGTTGTCTTTTTTAAACTCACTGCTGGCATTTGATCTTTGAAAGTTATTATGCACTATGAGCACTGTTGTCCTTTTTTAGTTCACTGCCCACAGTTTAGTTTAATGTTTGAAATTTTTAGGCACATGCTACATCAGAAGCAATGCACTCAAGTTAATATTTCAGAACTTAGGGCGTGTTTGGTTCAGGGCCGGAGCTCGCCGTGCCAAACACACGCTCGCCCTCAGCCATGGCTCGCCCACGCGAGCGTTGGTGAGCGATTTGCTCGCCCGCGCCAACGCTAGCGCACGTGTGCAAATCCATCGGCGCGCCAACGATTTGGCAAGGGCGAGGCAGCCGCGGGCAGCACACCAAACGGCGGCCAAATTTGACGACGCGCTGGTGACCGCATTGGCGATCGTGGGCGGTGAACCAAACACGCCCTTAATATGGACACGTAGTATCAAACCAGGTAGATGTTGCACACTACAAACATACTTGTGAACACTAACACCAGAGCAAAGGGAATACCTTGCTATTGCCAAAAAACTGTGATTGAGAAATTCCTCGAAAGACATTCTCTTATCTGCAAAACTGAAAGCACAATTTAATATAATTCTCCGATTATTGTAAATAGAACAAAATTGATAGATAACTCATCAATTAACGAAGATCTCAAAAGCGTTAAATAATCCAAAAATCGAATGGATTAAGTTTAATGTAGTGAATAAATTAGTTAACATATGTGATTACTTTGAAAAAAAAAAGATAAAGTGAAGCAGAAGACACACTTTGATCAAGGCATAGGAGCCTTTTACACAGGTCAGTCAAATCAGGATACACATCAGCCTCAAAATCAGGAGGGAAATTAAGGCCATTAGATGTCAGTATGTTCTGACCCAGCTGCATTCAGAAACAATGGGCACGCAGCAGTGTTAAGGGGTATATGTATTCTGAATCTGTGATTGTATTAACACATCTAGCTATAAAATAAGAAGACTAAACCTCAAATCTGTCTCTCCCATTAAATGGATATTTTCCTGTGACCAGCCGGAAAAGAATGACCCCAACACTCCATAAGTCTGCCTGCAAAGTTTTGTCTGGCAGAGGTTACTGCCAGGTTATTTTACTAAATTCCAAAAATTCAGGTTAATAAACAAACCTTTGCATCATATTTCTCATGACGCCATATTTCTGGAGCCATATAGTATGGAGATCCACAGAATGTGGCAGCTAAATTTTCATGAACGGGTCTGATAGCACACACACACAAAAAAAAACAATTACACCAAGCTCCTAGCGATCCCCACAGGGAAAAAATGTCCACAGTAAATATAGGATAATGTCAGTATGAATATGATGAAGAACACCATGCCAATGTGAAAAAAATCAGGGGAGGCAGATGGGAAGTGTTTTGGTGCCACTGACATGGGGGCCTGTTGCTGGTGAGGCCCATATGTCAGGGACACAAAACAGAGTCCCTTATAGCAGAGGATACCATTCCATATTCAGGATATGGTCCTGACACTTTTTAGGTGAGTTGATAACCTTCAACCAGAGGAGGAAAAGGTAGTCCTATAAATTTATTGGTAACAGAAAATATAAGCTCTCACCTGGCAAATCCAAAGTCACCAATTTTTAACGTAACGGCATCACCGTTAGTTGATAGAAGAAGGTTCTGCATTTTTCACAGCTTGATCAGTATGGAGTCGATAGTTTATTTTCTAAATGACAAGAGTTGAATCGAGCAAAATATCCCAATTAAATTAAATATATAAATATACAAAACTTTACATGTGCATTATTTTCTTTCACTGATCATGTATTTACTGAAATTTATGGACTAGAATGAGTGGACAGATCAATCCTCCATGTAGTTTGGCATTTGTGGTAAAGTGGCGTTGGTTGGATTTGGGACTAACCCCCATTATGCCAAAGTTTCGTTGCTAATTATCAAAGTAATGGAACCCTTTTGCACAAGAAGCTACAAGTGTCTTAACTCCAGGCAACCATGATGGTAAACTGGCGTCGATTGGATTTGGGGCTAACCCCATTATGCCAAAGTTTAGTTGCCAATTATGGAACCTTTTGCACACAAAGCTACAAATGTCGTAACTCCACAAAACCTTACTCTTAGTTCAGCACTTCTATAGACATCTTAGTTCAGCACTTCTTTAGACATCTTAGTTCAGCATCCAAACATAAAACATCCTAAATGACCACCCAACAACTCAATCAGCACAAAAGCTATAGCAATGAACGTTTAGAAAAATCGAATATTTTCTTTCACGTCCACGCTCCAGACCGGCCACTAAATCCTAATAAATAAGATAAGATTTTTTTTAAAAAAAAAGTAAGATCTAACCTGTAGCTTGAGGTCTCGGTGCACGATGTTCTTGCCCCTCAGCACCTTCAGCCCTTCCGCTACACGTCCAAAACAACAAAGAGTGATGCAGAGTAGGCGCATCAAAACATCACCCCAATAATAATAAAAAGAAATTCCTTTCAAAGATCCAAAACAACAAAGAGTGATGCAGAGTAGGCACATCAAAACAACGTCCCAATAATAATAAAAGAAATTCCTTTCAAAGATGGATAGACACCATACCGAGCTGCCGCACCAACTCTCTGGCGGTGGCCTCCGGCAGCCGTTCGCGCGCCACCAAGTACGCGTCTAGGTCGCCTCCATCGCAATATTCCAGTACCAGGTACAGGTTGCCCCCCGTCTGCAAGGCATTTTACCAATGCGGAAATCGTCGGCTTCACCAGCTCAATCCCAAGCGCGATGGCGATGGCGACCCCGGCGACCGCGGATGGGCGGGAGTTACCTCGAAGCTGTCGAGGAGGCGGAGGATGTTGGGGTGGGAGAAGCCGGCGAGGACCTCTATCTCCTGCATCATCTCGTCGTGGGTGCGGGCGTCGACCCGTCCGGTGTCGATCTCCTTCACCGCCACGAGCGCGCCGGTGGGGAGGTGCGCCGCGCGGAACACCGCGGCGTACGATCCCTGCCCCGCCTTCTCCTGCAGCTCGTACTCCCCCACCACCTGCGGCAGCTTCTTCTCCTCCTTCGCCTTCCTCTCCGCCATCGCCATCGCCATCGCCGATCCCGCCGGCCGCAGCCGCCTTCCCAGTCGCGGAGGCGTCTCCGGCGGCGAGTTTCGAGGGGATTCCGGTTGCGAGAGAGGCGAGCGTGTACAGAACAGGTGGTTTGGATCAGGGCCCCGCCCCCGCGGTCGTGCCCCAGTGGATATACAGTACTCCAGTAGTTATATATCTCCTCGACTTTATCTACGTATGCCCCACACGTCAGTCACCCGGTGTAGGCCATCACACTGACACTATGGGCGCAGATATTGTGGGGCCACATAGTCAGTTCCACAATGAGATTTATATACCAGGTTTTTCTTCACTCGACGGTGCTGGGCCCGGCCCGTGGAACAGGTGTGGGGTTTCGAAACTTCTTTTAGGATTCTTCTGCGTATTGGTTTCGTGTGGTCAAGGTGTTGCTGCCGAGTGCCGAGTAGGGTATTGCGCCGACGCGACAGCTGTCGTGTGGAGGTCAGGTCGGTGGTGGTCGCGTCGCCGTAAAAGGCCGTGAAGGCCTTTCCAGGGGGGGCATCGTCCCCGTGGGCCGGCCAGGTTTTCCCTATGGCAGTTGGATTATTCTTAATATTCAACCTTATAATAAAGTTATGTATATCGTAAAATTAATAGACCTAAAGTATCATTGTCTAAAAACTTGTATACATAGGCCTTGTTTGTTTTAGATTAAAGTTGAATTTTACTTTAGCAAATTTGTTACCCCATGAAAAACATTTTTAAAAATTTTAAAAATGTTAAAAAATTATTTTACAAACTATAAGAAGAACTATTTGAAACCCCACAAAAATGACTACAAAATATTACACCATTTTGGCTTATACAAAAATAAGAAATTTTCATTTAATTTAATTTCATCTGAAACAAACAAGGCCACGGTGTTGGAAGTGGAGAGGCCTCGACATGGTTTAAAGGGTGAGGGTGCATCCTTTTATTGAACTAGCTTTTTTGGGGGAGATGTGGCCCAAGAAACCTAAAGCTCGTGTTGTACGTTGGGCCCGTGTATGCGGGTGCTCGACGAGCGTGCCATGTGGACGGCCCGGCCAACAATTAGTACCAGAGCCTAGGTGGTCCGTTTAGTTCCAAAATTTTTCAGCCCAATGTGTGATGGGGAGCACAACTTAAAAGGTGTAGCCACTCCCTTCCACTAGACTAATCTTTTGGGTTGAGTTGGGGCAAGACCTGTGTTGTGCTTCCAGTTGGGCCAATAGGTTGTGGGGACCTAGGTCCTAGACCAGGTGTTGGTTTCGGGGGGAGCCGGATCGCTGTGGGCCATGAGATGGGCCGGACGACAGCGAGCTCCAACAAATGGCATAAAAGCCATGGTCAGTAACCCGGAACGTATTCAAGAGATCGCACGAGGTAGGACAGATGGTCCAATGTGTGATGGGGAGGTTGTTGGATTTAGTCCCACATCGGATATTGGTGTCGGGGGAGCACAAATTAAAATGTGAAGGCACTCGGACCCTCTTCCACCAGACTAGTCTTTTGATCTAAGTTGGGCTAGAACCTGAGTTGTGCTTTCAGTTGGGCCAATAAATATGGGGACTTGGGGCCAAGATCAGGTGTTGGTCTCGGGGGAGCTGGATCGCTAGCGGGACATGAGATGGCAGGATCGCAGCGGGCTCTAACAGATATGTTGTCTATAGTTGACGTAAAGGCCCTGTTTGGAAGTGGAGTATTTTTATAGTTTCTATGCAAAACCATGGTATTCTCAAATACCATGGTATTTTAGACCATGAGGTGTTTGGAAGCAACCCTAAAAACTATGTTTTGAAAACTATGGTATTGACAATACCATGGTATTTTTGAAGTATTGTAGACTCCACTCCAATCTAAAGTTTTCTCACTTGTGTTAGCAAACCATGGTATTGAAAAACCATAGTATTTCATGGTCATAGCAAAACACAAACCATGGTATTACAAAACCATGGTTTTAAAAAACTTTGTTGCCAAACAGGCCCGAAATGTGTTATAGAATTCAACTACCCAATGCCATGTACATGCCCTCAGTAGAACACATCATTGTGCGCTGTTAATTAATGTCTTTCAAGTCTTTATTGATGCGATCTAACATCATTTATCCTCTTTGTTGATGCGGTCTAACATCATTTATCCAACCTCATAAATGAGAGAGGCTTTCGAACACTGAAAAAGATAGCCGTGATAATTTTAAACGGCAATAGAGCATCCCCAACAACCACCCTATCTCACCCCTTAAAATACTATTCATAATGAGATTGGGAGACTATTTGAGATGCTCTAACCACATATCTCTTTTTTCGCTAAAAAAAATTATGAAACAATTTACATATGATGTTGATATTTTATCTTTTGTATATTTGAAAAGAACAATAAATTCATTACAATCGAACGTTTGGCTTGGTGAAAAATCAAACGTTTGTTCCAAACAACGCCAACTTATTCTAAACAATGCAATGTCTTGCTGGAACTACACATTATATCGCTACAAAATTTGGTTGTGTCTGTTGAAACATGATATTATGTTGATAGAATATGCAACACGAAGTCGTTAAAAGAATAAATCAGCTATCGGAATATAGCGAAAGAGCTGATGGAACATTTTAAAACATAGTCGATCCGCGTTCAAACATGATAAAGAAAACCATTGGAATATGTCAAAAAAATGTTCGAACATTTAAAAAAATGAGATATGTTAAAGCATGATGAAAACATCATGTTCCACAAGTGCATCATCCACCCCAATTCAGAGCTTGATGCTACATGAGAACAAGCAAACTCGAATGTTCTGTACATACCACTGCGATGTTCCAGTGGGCAAAAAATTGTGGCACGCCTCCTCTTCACATTCTTCTTCGCAAATCCCGTGAGCTCCCGTTGTGCTCGTCGGATCCGACCACCTAGCTAGTGGCTAGAGGTAGACCAAGAGAAGGAGAGATAGGACATGTAGATAGAGAAGAGGACATTAAATTTGGACACCAAAAAAAAGGAAAATCAATTGATAACACAAAATAGCAAATTACGGGTAGTTGTTGCCTCAAGCTCGCAGGCGCAAAATCGCAAAACAGGTAGTGTCACCACCCATGGACCCATCCTTCCCTTGTGCATACACGCACACGCATAGAGATGCACACGGGGGAGAGAAGGGAGCGGTAGCCTTGTTTGTTCGTATTAAATTAAATTAAATGAAAAATTGTTATTTTTGTGTAGGTCAAATGTTGTAACATTTTGTAGTTATTTTTATAGGGTTTTAAATAGTTCTTATTAGAGTCCGCAAAAAAAAAAATCATAATTTTTTAAAAAAATTTAAAACGTATTTCGAGTGGGTCACAAATTTGTTACAGTAAAATACAACTCAATATTAATCTGAAACAAACAAGGCCAATTGAGAGGCCGACGAGGTGCATCTACTGCTACCTGCAGCAGCAACGCCCTCTAGCAGCGGTGAACGCGCACGAGGAGAGAGAAAGAGGGAGATAAAGTGGTTGGTCCTTGGTAGGACAGGTAAGTGTACGGAACATGTTTGGGAAAAATGGGATGGGCATCCGATCGGATTGAACGCCCGATCCTTAGCAATATGCAAAGAGCAAGGCACTTAGTTTATTAGAGTGATTCAATTGCTTTCAGCAATGGCCTAGATTTCTTAACAATGCGTCTACTATGATATGGTATGCTTTCCTATTTTTGAGTGTTAGTATTTTAGTAGGGTTTTGATCATGCTCTGTACACACTAAACCATATCATTTATACGTTAATATGTTTCGTGTATAAATACATAAAAATAGATAAATATTGTGGCAAACGTATAACACAATCAAGGATGAAAATAGAGCTAAGGCATGAACAAAAAATAAGGCACGACATTGTACAATGTCATGTAATACTCTTATTATTTCGAAGACAACATACATACTTGACAAGCAACTATATTTTAAATGTTTTTCACGTGATGATCGTATTGGGGGACTACAACTTCATGCAAAGGTTGATCATATGCCTCTAGCAGAATAATTATGTGGCACAATAAAAACATCTTATTGTCCTGATAGAATACATAGACACGATCTTTTTATATTTTAATGTTTTCAAAATCCTACTAATCAAATTGGTTGCACTTTTGGAGACTCAAACCGATTATTTAGCGGTGCAATGAAAAGAGAGGCGGAAATAACTATTATACCTTTCCGACCAACTAGAAGTTAACCAATTTTTATAGACAATGTAAGAAACTTTTAACCTCTGCATCAACTAGACATGTATATGGCCATGTAACTCTTAAACCATAAGCCAAATGACCAAATTGATGAGTATGAAGCAATTTGTGTTGTTGTTCAATATGATCTGATCTGATACGCCAATAACTCCCCTTGAAAGAATCTGCACTATTGTTCAATTTGGTCCGATATGCCAATAGCTCCCTTTGAGTCGCTCTAAGGGCATTCCCAACTCTACCTTTTTTTTCTCCCCTAACTATCACCGTAGCAGAGTGAGGAAATAAAATATAAGAGAGAAAAATGTAGGGAGGGATTAAAAAATGGATGAATGCTAATGAGATATGAAAAGTTCAGTGATAGGATTGAACGTTTTACACAAATGCAAATCGAGTGTTCTACACCGATATCCAAATTTGACTCGAGACTCTCGGCCCTGTTTCGCAACAAAGTATTTTTGTATTTTCTAGGCAAAACCATGGTTTTGGAGAATACCATGGTATTTTATACAATGGAGTGTTTGGTTGTAAAGTATTTTTGAAGTTTTAGAAACCATGGTATTGACAAAACCATAGTATTTTTGGAGTTTTGGAAACTCCAGTCTAACCCTCTGTTTTCTCTCTGTTTTGTCACTCGCGCTGGCTCTTCGCTCCCCGCGCTGGATTTTTGCTCCCCGTCGCGTCCAGCGTCCAGCAATGTCGCCCTCACCGATCGATTCGATGCCGTCGTTGCCTCGCCGGGAGAAAGGTACGTTCGCCGTTCGCCCCTCCTTGGCCGCCGTTCGATTCGTGCCGTCGTCACCCCTCCTTGGCGGCAAGCAGTGGCCGGCGCAGAAGGACTTGGTGTCCTGCGCCTGCGTCTGCCGCCGGTGGCGGGACACCGCTGTCGCCGTCGTGCGGCCGCCAGCGGAGTCGTGCTCAAGCAGGTGAGAACGGGAGCCGTTTTTGGGCATGGGCTCTGACCCGTCGATACTTTGAAAAACAAGACAACTAAAAACTTTGCTACCGAACAGTTTGTAGTTCATAGGAATACCATGGTTTCAAGGGGGTTCGATAAAACCATGGTATTTATGATAACTATACTTAAATGCCATGGTATGATAAAATTATGGTTTTGGAAAACTTTGTTTCCAAATAGAGCCGAAAACTCTTTCTGAACCGCTGGCTTGGCAAGTAATTGTAAATCCTGACGACGGGATGGGATCATGGGAGGTGGCGCCGCCTTAAAGGCAGCGCAACAATCATGCAGGATTCCCGGGGCAGGATCCCCTGTCGGGGCGCCCATAAATAAATATATGTACCATTGCTCACTTGTCAGATGAGGAGAAGAGAAGAGAAGAGCAAAGCTTTTTTTTTTATTTTTTTTTGAGAAGAGTGAAGAGCAAAGATAGGCAGAGGCAGCCATCACCCCTCTGCTGCCTGCACAAGTGCAGAGCCCAACATAAATTGGGAGGGAGGCAGATGCAGATTCTTCTCCAGCCTCTCTCTCTCCTGTGCTGCTCTGGTACCACCAGTACAGCGTACTAATTTGTTTCACCAACGAAAAGATATTGTTCGATTTTTGAAAGGAGCATGAGTTGAACGAACCTAGACGTGGTTTTCGCTTATCTTCATTTTTTCCCCAAGTCATTGGCTAGGCTAGGTTCAGCCGTGTTGTGTTCAAAGTTAGCTGTAGCTACCACACCAGCTGATGATTTAGGGGCTGTTTGGTTCGTGACTAAAAATGCCTAGCCTAACCTTAGTAGTTTGCCACAGGTGTGGCACGACTAAGCTGGCCAAAGTTAGCGAGTGTTTGGTTTGCTGCCACGACTAACGGTAGGCACGCCTAACAATTGTGTGGCAGCTATTTGGATGCCTGCCGCATAATTTTGCCAAAGACCCAATATAATTAGATTTTATAATATAATATAATTAAGCACATGGTTAATCATATATTATGTGAGGACATATATCTATTAGTCCATATTTAATTTATTTTTAAAAAATTTCATTTCAAACATTTTATTTGCTACCCTATAAAAATCAAAACCAAAAATCAATTTCCTTTTTTTTTTTTCCCTCCTTTTCTTCTCTTTCTTTTTCTCTTTTTTTCTCCTCTCTTTCCCCACGGCTTTCCCGGTTCCCCCTCCAGGCTCCATCCATCTTCACTTCCATCGGCGCACTCTCTCCCCTTCCTCCCTATCGATCTCCACCGCCCCTCCCTTTCCTCTACTCCAACCGCCGCCGGAGCTCGCGCCGCTGCCGGGAGCTCGCCGCCGCCGGGAGCTCGCACCGCTGCGAGCTCGAGTTGCCGCCGGGAGCTCGCGCCGCCGCCGCCACCGGGAGCTCGCGCCGCCGCCGCCGCCGGGAGCTCGCGCAGGTCCTCGCCTCGCCTCGCCGCCGCTGGCGCGCAAGTCCTCGCCCCGCCGCCTCCGCGCAGGTCCTCACCTTGCCATAGCGCGACGAGAGAGGGGAGATTGTGGCGTGGCAAAATGTGGCGGTGAAAATCACCGCCACAAAGTTGGGCAATTTTTTGTATGGCGAGGGCTCAGGATCCGCCTAAGAAGTTGTGGCACAACTAACTTTAGTAGTCAACCAAACAGCTACCTAAGCACATGTGGCATGCCTATCTTTAGTTGTGGCTCGTTTAGGCGGTGAACCAAACAGGCCCTTATCCTGTCTGCTTTTGGTGATGGAGCCACTGCTGTAGCTTGATGCACATGCCTCTCTTCCTTCCGAATTCCTATTCCTCCCCTATGGCTACACTACGGTTGGAAATAGAGTTCTTTTAATTAGAAGTGTATAATGCAATGCCCTGTTTGTTTGAGCTGCAGCTTCTCTAAAAGCTGCTTCTGAAAAAAGTCACAAAAACTAGCTTCTGGGAAAAGCTCAGATCACAGTACAAATTGGGCTTTTGGTGGCTTTTGGCTTCTTTGAAGGAGGTTTCAAAAGCTGGCTGTTTGTTTGAGCTTCTGGCTTTTGAGACTAAAAGCTGGCTAGAAGCTCAAACAAACAGGGCCTAAACTGTTTGATTTCTGTAAAAAAGGTTTAACATCGCAATAAGATAAGCGCGTGATGGTGTCTACTACCCGAAATTTAGAGAAATCTATTTTTTCCTATATCTTGTTTGTTTGAGATGAAAGTTGTCGAAAATTTTAATCTAAAAAAGTTGTGACCCCTCGAAAAAGTCTTTTTAAAAAATTATGAAAAAATATATTTTACGATCTCTAAGAAAAACTATTCAAAACCCCACAAAAAAGATTAAAAATATTATATCATTTGATTTATACAAAAAAAATTATTCAGTTTAATTTAAGCAGAAACAAACAAATCCTATATTTATTTTATCCGTTATTGCAAAAACTGGTGTGGGCTTGCGTTCTAGATAAAATAGATGCCCGCAATAAAGCGATGATGTGCGAACCCCGAGCACCTAAAGCTTGATTGTTGGGCGATATATGCCAAATGGCACATGATACTTATTGCTAGTGGCGGACTCAGAAATTTTAGGCAGCCTAGGCGAGATTGTGAGGAGACAGCGAGGAGAATGGCCGGACGGGGTGTCGCCATCGTCAGGAGTCCGAGAGCAGGGAGCGCCGGAGGAGTAGCCTAGGTAGCTGCCTGGGTGATGCGTCTGCCCCTGCTTATTGTCCCGATGGTTGGATGATAAATCTGACATATGGGCCCTTGTTGACACCTATTACCGAATTGTTAGACAAAAGAGGAAATGTGGGTTCATATTGGCACGTATCGTCAACCATGAGGCGATATGTCTAACATATGGGGGGCAGTGTGCTGATGTCTTCTCTCGTTATTATATATATGTCAAAGATAAAAATTTACCGTCCTAAAAGCATGAACAGCAGGGGCTATATCAAGCCCCTGCATCAGGCGTTTTTGACAGCCAAGCCGGCACGCCTGCTGGGGATGTCTCTGCTGTTTTTTGAATTTTTTGCTCGTGAACACTGTAGCTACAGTGAATACCGAGCCTGCTGGGGATGCTCTAACCGGCGAGAGACATCTAAGTTTGCTTAAAACATGACCCATCAGATGGAATCTGAAAAACTAGACGGGCCATACTGGCCATCGTGGCAAAATCCGGGCCGCTGGATGAGGCTGGCACCTTGCCCGCCGTGCGAAGCAAAGCAGCACACTCCAGGGTGAACCGCTCTGACACATGACACGCCCAGTCACTCGCGCGGTACGGCTCACGCCATCCACCGCCACTGAACCCCGGGCCCCATGGGTCATTCCCACACGACAAGTAACAAACGCCCCAGGCCCCCAGTCCAGGAGCAGTTGTGTTGGGCCCGTACCGGAAAGAAGCGCGTAGGCGCTGCCCGTGCACCGCGCCGATCCCCGCCATGCGTCGCTCCTCGGGATCGGCCGTAGGCCCGGTCCACCACGCTAAGGTGCGGGTCCCAGACGTCAGTGGGAGATCGCGGCTGCCCTCTGCTCAGGAGGACGCCCATTAATTGGGGTTTCCGTGTGCTCCACCCGCCACCGCCGTCCTCCTCCCACCTCTCTCGAGCCCGTCTCTGCTTGCCTCGACCTCAAGCAGAGCAGAGCACAGGTACAGCTCGCCGGCGACGAGGAGGAGGAGGAGGAGGAAGAAGAAGAGATCGGCCAAGAGGTAGAGAGAGAAGAGGAGAAAGAGTAGCGTTGATACACCGTCGAATCGAATCGAATCGAATCGAGAGGGACCCCGTCCCCTCCGCACTCTCTCCCCATATCGGAATCGGAGCCGGGGCATCGCATCCCTCCCCGCCTCCGCTTTCCCTTCTTCCTCTTGTCGCCTCGCGTTTGCGTAATTCGTACGGTTTATCACCGCCTCTTTCTCTTCCGCTCTCTCTACCGCTTCGCCGCCGCCCCGCCGCCCCCTCCGCTGCCGCCGCAGCGACGACCGGAAAAAGTAGTAGCGGCATTCGTTTCCTCTCCCTGTTTTTCTTCGTCTTCCTCTGGTGATGGTGCTGGTGCTGGTTAATGGTGGGCTGCGGGTGGCTTTATGTAACAATTGGCGTGATGTGGTTGCAGATAGATGGCCGGAGGAGGAGGCGCTGGTCATGCTCCTGGTGAGCACGCGGCTGCGTCGTACTGGTACGACGCGTGCGAGGATGGCGCGTCGCTGCTGTGCGGCATCGACTTCGCCGCGTCCGCAGACTTCGACCCAGGCCTGATTCCCGCTATGGACTGTGGCGTGGACGATGGGTTCGTCGCCGAGATCGACCGGATACTTGAGAGCATCAACGCCGAGAGCGCCCCTCCGCCTGCGCCTGCGCCCTTGGCTGCGCCGCCGACGCCGACGCCTTCAGAGCAGTTACAGGAGGCTCCTGCCACTGTAGCCAACAATGCCATGGCTGTGGTGGACGCTGGGAAGAGAAGCCAGGGCGTGGAAGCGAGGAAGGAGCCGAAAAGGGATTCGAATGGTGGTTCCACGAATGGCCGCGGCGGGGAGCGGAGGGACGGGAAGCGCCAGCGCGCCGCCTCTGGTGGTGCCAGGGGACCGCACCATGATTGGCGGCGGCGGCCAATGCCTTCCCCGCCCTCGCGTGCATGGGAGGAACGTCGTGGGACTGGGGGACGGAATTTTGACAGACCTCGCAAGCGTGACCGTGACCGTGACCGTGATGGCCATGAGCACCACCGGCGCGACGTCAGGGGTTTTTGGGAGCGCGACCGTGGTGGCAGAATGGTGTTCCGCTCTGGTACATGGGAGCAGGATTCTGATCGCCAGGCAAAGCGTGCCCGAACGCAGGATGGAGGTTCCATGGAGAAGAAGGCAGAAGTGGATAAAACGGAGGCCGTGCCAAGGGAGAAGCCTGTCACTGAGGAGCAGGCGAGGCAATATCAACTGGAGGTGCTTGAGCAAGCAAAGAGCAGGAACACAATTGCGTTCCTTGAAACTGGTGCGGGGAAGACTCTTATTGCTGTGCTGCTCATCAAAAGTGTGTGCGAGAAAATGCTCAAGGATAATAAGAAGATGCTTGCTGTTTTTCTGGTGCCCAAGGTGCCACTTGTGTATCAGGTACAGATAAACGACTGAGCTTTGCGTTAAGGTTGCAAGTATTGTAGACATAATCGTGTTGGTGAAATTGCAGCAAGCTGAGGTGATTCGCGAGAGGACTGGCATTCGGGTTGGGCATTACTGCGGGGAGATGGGTCAAGATTTCTGGGATGCTAGAAAGTGGCAACGCGAGTTTGAATCAAAACAGGCAAATCTTCTTCCTCATAACTTTTGCATTCTTTATTCCTTGTTGTCTTCCCATTTTGTTACAAAACATTTACTTTAATCACTCTGAATCAAATGTAAAATTATGATGTTCACTGATTTTTTTTTTTCACGCAGCTAGTTGAGTGGCCACACGATTGGCCAGCCCAATTACTAGTTTGCACTATGAACTTGTTCGCTGCACAATTTTTTTCCCCACTATCTCCATATCGATTATTTGTTTGCTTTCTCAATTAGTTTTCTTTTTAACTTCATCTAACTGTTATATTAATCAATTATGATATTGTTTTGTCAGGTATTAAAACATGGATTCACTACAACTGCATGGATGATATTGATTTTACTGCATAGATAATGTTCTGTGTCTCCTATTGCAAATTTCTGGGGAAAATTACTTTATGCATACATCATTTTGTTAATTTGAACTGTGTATTCTTTGTTGTGGTTTTGACCTTCAATACAGTTTTTTAACCTCAAAGGTTACAATCAAAGTGCATAAGCCATGTATGAACGCTGAATGGATAATATTTGCTCATTCCCTAAGAAAAACCTTAAAGCTATATATTAGGATGTTCAAAAGAATCATCTTGGGCCAATTAATTGCTGCTCTTATGGGGAGAGGCACATGGTAGTTGTCTGTCTTGTTGCATGATATGAATTTTTTAAGGTGTCGGGATAAAATTAACCATCTCTGTACCTCAATTAACAATTACTCCTTTAATTTCACCTGGCATGCCTTGATATGATCACATGATGCATTTACACATCTATCAATCTCTCATAGTGCTACACGTGGTGTTTGGATGCACATTCTTCTATGGAAGTGATTTTGCAGTTAACAATTGCAAACTGAATAATTTCAATGAACTAAACTCCATGCTGGATTTTCTTACATTAGACGGAGAACTTTCATGCAGGTACTAGTTATGACAGCTCAAATTTTGTTAAACATCCTCAGGCACAGCATTATTAAAATGGATGCGATACATCTTTTAATTTTAGATGAGTGCCATCATGCGGTGAAAAAACATCCATATTCTCTAGTGATGTCGGAATTTTATCACACAACTCCAAAAGATAAGAGACCAGCTGTTTTTGGTATGACAGCTTCTCCAGTCAACCTAAAGGGTATTGTTCTCCTCTATTTATCCCATTAGCACTTCAGTTTTCCTTTTTATTGATTACTACTCCATATTTCATAGTTTAACTGTTTCTTTATTTTCCTTGTGCATGTTTATTTGCTGATGCTCTTAATACTATATCTGGATAGGAGTAACTAGCCAAGAAGACTGTGCCATCAAGATAAGAAATCTTGAGAGTAAATTGGATTCTGTAGTCTGCACCATTAAAGATCGAAAGGAGCTTGAGAAACATGTTCCGATGCCTTTGGAAGTCATTGTTCAATATGACAAAGCAGCCACTCTTTGGACCTTGCATGAGCAAATCAAACAAATGGAAACTGCAGTTGAAGAAGCCGCACTCTCTAGCTCTAAGAGAACCAAGTGGCAGTTTATGGGAGCCCGAGATGCTGGGTCTAGAGATGAGCTGCGCTTTGTCTATGGTGTTTCTGAGCGGACAGAAAGTGATGGTGCTGCTAATTTAATCCAAAAGTTGAGGGCTATAAATTATGCTTTAGGTGAACTAGGACAATGGTGCGCTTGCAAGGTATTGACTTCATGTCGATCAATGGCATCTCATTAATTGTCATGTGTTCCTAACTGATCTTTTGTACGTGATCACAGGTTGCACAATCCTTCTTGACAGCATTACAGAATGATGAAAGAGCAAAGTATCAGGTTGATGTCAAGTTTCAAGAATCATATTTAAAGAAGGTTGTTGATTTGTTACACTGCCACTTGACTGAAGGAGCTGCACTGAATAGCGAGAGCAATGATGTTGAAATGCCTAATGTTGAAAACCACAACTCAAATGAACTTGAGGAGGGAGAGCTGCCAGATAGTCATGGTATTTACAGTTTTTTATTGTTTTTGTTTTAGCCTTTTCCTGTGCATTTTCATTCTTTCATTTTGGCACCAATTCTGCTCTTTATTATTTTTATCTATTATTTGACTTGAGTGGATATCTCATATTTCACTCTCTTATATAGTGGTGTCCTTTTCCATCAGCTGTCTCTGTAGGTGAACATGTAGACGAAGTAATTGGAGCTGCCGTGGCAGATGGGAAAGTCACTCCCAGGGTGCAGGCTTTGATCAAAATTCTTCTCAAGTATCAGTATACTGAGGATTTCCGAGCTATCATCTTTGTGGAGCGAGTTGTCACAGCATTAGTTCTTCCTAAGGTGAAGATGCTGTTTCTTTTATTTCTATTTGTGTAGACCTATTGCCTCTGGACCCTTTAAAAATATTTTGACTCTTTTTCCTTTTTTACCACTCAATAGGTTTTTGCAGAGCTTCCATCGTTAAGCTTTATCCGATGTGCAAGCTTGATTGGTCATAACAACAATCAAGAGATGCGCACATCTCAAATGCAGGATACAATTGCGAAATTCCGTGATGGCCGTGTATGTTTCTCTAACATAATTATATATACAATATGTTGTAGATCTAGTGCTAGCTAGGTTAACTTTGTGCTTCCTTTGCAATAGATCCTACAGGCATATGTTGGAGCATAATTTGTTATGCCTGATATACTTTATACTAGATGAGTTCTCAAAATATGATGTCATTGGCTTGCAGGTTACACTACTAGTTGCAACTAGCGTTGCAGAGGAAGGGCTTGATATTCGACAATGCAATGTTGTCATTCGCTTTGACCTTGCAAAGACTGTCTTAGCCTACATACAATCTAGGGGTCGTGCAAGAAAGCCTGGATCTGACTACATATTGATGCTTGAAAGGTACTTGCTACCCCCCTAATGTTTAAGATTATCATCATGTGCTTTTTTTGAATCCATGAGCTTATAAATTGATTACACCAGGGGCAATCTGTCACATGAAACTTTCTTGAGAAATGCTCGAAACAGTGAGGAAACGTTGAGAAAAGAAGCTATAGATAGAACTGATCTCAGTCATCTTGATGGTACTCCTCTGTTAAGTCCATTTGATACACCACCTGGTTCGATGTATCAAGTTGAATCAACAGGTGCTGTTGTCAGCTTGAACTCTGCGGTTGGGCTCATACATTTTTATTGTTCGCAGCTGCCAAGCGACAGGTACATTTTTTTCCCTTGTAGTTCTTTTATTATACTAGCCCCTGTGTATCAAGGTCAAAGATTCATCCTGAGCTTCCACCGTTAGGTACTCAATTCTTCATCCAGAATTTATTATGCAATCGCATGGGAAATCAGGAGGTCCAGTGGAATATTCTTGCAAGCTTCAACTCCCTTGTAATGCCCCATTTGAGAAACTTGAGGGTCCTATATGCAGTTCAATGCGTCTGGCGCAGCAAGTAATGATGGTTTTATTTGGAAAAAAAATACTTTATTATCAGGGGAACATATCAAATGGAAACTAGCCTTAAAATATGATAATGAAACTAGCCACCTTAGTCAGGGTTGAATGTAGATGATTCACATCAAAGATCAAAATCCACCAATATTTTTTAGAATACCACTTGAATAATCAATTACTCATGTACCCTCCCATCTTTGAATGATACAGATACTGATATGGACAGTCCACTTTGATCAACACCATTTATAGCTGATCTAGTGGCTATAGTTGATTTAGTGGCTGAGATTTGAATTCTCATTACCCTATTTTAAGGCTATTTTCTAACTGACATGCTCCCTTGATACCATATCTGACCTTTTGGCTTGTCACTAACATGGAATCCAAGCGTTTTTTTATACACAGGCTGTTTGTTTGGCTGCTTGTAAGAAGCTACATGAAATGGGTGCCTTCACAGATATGCTTTTGCCTGATAGAGGAAGTGGGGACGGAGAAAAGGCTGAGCAGAATGGTGAAGGTGATCCTCTCCCTGGAACAGCACGCCATAGAGAATTCTATCCTGAAGGTGTTGCTGAAATTCTGCAGGCAAGTTATTTGCTTCCTCAATCATTTATCTCTGAGCTTCAACAGAAAAGCTTATATTAATAGTGCATTTTCACTTTCCAGCATGACTCTTTCAATCTCATTTTGATGATTATGACAGGGAGAATGGATTTTATCTGGACGAGACGGCTACCAAAACTCTCAATTTATTAAGCTTTATATGTACTCTGTGAATTGTGTAAACATTGGAACATCTAAAGATCCTTTCCTTGCACAACTTTCAAATTTTGCTATTATATTTGGCAATGAGCTGGATGCAGAGGTATGTAACACCATCTGGGATATCCTGAATCTTGAATATAATGTTGTAGACTAGTAGACTGTACAAACATTTTGATTCTTCAGGTTTTATCGACGACGATGGATCTCTTTGTTTCCAGGACAGTGATAACAAAGGCATCTCTCGTATTCCGTGGGCCAATCGAAATTACTGACAGTCAGGTATGTAAAAAACATTTGCTTCTGTAGTTTTAAATTAATGTTGCTGATACAGTAACCCCTACTTTTGTGATTCCAGCTGGTTTTTCTTAAGAGCTTTCATGTCAGGCTCATGAGCATAGTACTTGATGTTGATGTTGATCCCTCAACCACACCTTGGGATCCAGCAAAAGCATACCTCTTTGTCCCTGTGGGAGCTGAGAAGTGTACAGATGCTTTAAGAGAGATTGATTGGACTTTGGTTAACAGCATTGTGAACACTGATGCCTGGAATAATCCACTTCAGAGGGCACGTCCAGATGTTTATCTCGGCACCAATGAACGGACACTTGGTGGAGATAGGAGGGAATATGGGTTTGGAAAATTGCGTCATGGAACCGCTTTTGGACAGAAGGCCCATCCCACTTATGGTATTAGAGGAGCTATTGCTGAATTTGACACTGTCAAAGCATCTGGTTTAGTTCCTGCTCGTGATAGAGGCCATTTCAGTGATTATCAGAACCAAGGCAAGTTGTTCATGGCAGACTCATGCTGGGATGCTAAAGATCTTGCTGGAATGGTTGTTACTGCCGCCCACTCAGGAAAGAGGTTCTATGTGGATTGCATTTGCTATAGCATGAATGCAGAAAATTCATTTCCTAGGAAGGAAGGCTACCTGGGGCCGTTGGAGTATAGTTCGTATGTTGATTACTACCAGCAGAAGTAAGATTTTAAATTTCTGAAGCCTTATTTCTTTTTTTCCTGGATAAAAAACTTTATTACAGCACATTGTTATTCATTGTGCCTTTTTCCCAGATATGGTGTGGAATTAATGTATAGGAAACAACCTCTTATACGGGCACGTGGTGTTTCATATTGCAAGAATCTTCTGTCTCCCAGATTTGAGCATTCTGAAGGTAAAGTTATGCATTTTTTTCTTAATTGAATCTTGATAAGAACCCAACTTAATAAAGAAACTTCAAAATACAACCATAAATCGGTAGCTTTTGCATGATGAAATTTATGCTGCTATTTGTGTTATGTAACTCTTATGTTCATGTGGTGATGAGTATTTGACATTTCTTTTACAGCTAGAGAAGGTGATTCTCTAGAAAGCGTTGACAAAACATATTATGTGTATTTACCGCCTGAGCTGTGTCTTGTGCACCCACTTCCTGGACAACTTGTTCGTGGAGCTCAGAGGTTGCCCTCAATAATGAGAAGGGTGGAGAGCATGCTTCTTGCAATTCAATTGAAGGACATCATAGATTATCCTGTTCCTGCTGCCAAGGTACTGTTATCATCCTTAACTGCTCCCAAACCTGCTGGCATCGGATAGGTGCACTAGGTGCTGGAATTACTGTTCACACGCGCAAACAGTAACCCACGGAAAGGAATAATCTTCTAAGAGATTAGGAGGTTAATGATATTATTGTCATCTATTAGTGGTTGGTTTGATAAGATCATATTATTAGGATTTGACTGAGATTAATTTCCACAAGTGGTAAGATTGTTTTTTCAGGTTCAAAGTCAGTCATCCCTATAAAAGGGACACCATATATCCATTATGAATCAATAAATGAATTAAAAGATTGATCTAGGACCAACCGCGCCACGCACCACACACCTCACTGTCAGCGAGATCCCTTGTCGGCATCCTCTTCCTCCTTCCAAATCAGAATGTTTTGCATAATAAGATCCCTATGTACCGATTCCTTTCTATAATACATCTGAAGATGTCAAATTTGATGTTAATATACACCATATACCTACGTGGCTTCCTTGTGGCATCTAGTTTTGGCGAGTCCATTAACAAGAATCGGTAAAACACAATGATTAAAACAGCCCGCTATAGCTGCGCTATGTGTTTTTGCCTTTTGGTCATTTTAAAAGCTAAGTTAAGCAGGAGAAGCCCACTGACATAGCTATGACTGCTATACAGTGCATTTAGCGGATCGTTTTAGCGCCTAGTGTCTAGCGTCAGTATTAACCGCTATGGCTCAAGACGATTTTGTTGTCCTTTATATATGTATGGCAATATTTCATTGCTCCTATATATATGTATATCACATAAATTTTAATGAGGATTGGAGCATTATTTATCGAAAAAAGTCTATATCACACGTTGAACTATGGGGCTTCGTCTACTTAACCCTCTGAACTACTAAACCAGGTATTCTACCCCGCAAAACAGGAAAAAATGTACAAATAACCCCCTAAGGCGGTTTGACGGGTGGTTTTGTATACGTGGCACATGAGCTGTTAGTTCGGCAGAAAAGTAAAAATAGAAAAATATATTAAATAGATGGGCCCACTGTCATCCTCTCTCCTCTCACCGGCTCTCTCCCCTCCTCTCTCCGTATCTCTCCCCTCTACCTCCAATTCACCGGCCGCCGCTTGCTTCCTCGCCGCCGTCGTGCTCGGCTGTGTCTTCCCCCGCACCGGCGTTAATCCCTACCTAGCCTCCCCTACCGTCCCGTCGTCGCCTCCACTGGCCTCCCCCGCCAACGGCCTCGAGCCACCCCACCGCCAGTCTTCCCTGCCTCCGCCGCCGCCGCCAGTCTCCCCTCGCCTCCAACCGCCCCACCCCCTGCCTCCCCTGCCTCGCCGCAACCTCTAGCCAACCCCTGCCGTCGCCGGCCTCAAGGACGCCTCCCCTCCCCCGCCTCCGGCCTCCCTTTGCCTCCCCCAGCCGCCGCCGGCCTCCCCCTGCCTCCCCTCCCCCGCCTCCAGCCTCTCGATGCCTCCCCATGCTGTCGCGCCGGACTGGCATCGTGGAGGTTGCCGCTGCCCGCTGCTGCGCTGCCCACTGCCTCCCCCTGCCATTGTGTCGCCCACCGCCTCACGCTGCCCACCGCCGGCCTTCCCCTATCGTTCGCGTCGCCGGCTTCCCTTGTCACAGGCAGCTGTGAGAGGAGAGGCAGAGAGAGGGGAGAGGAAGAGATACTTACATGGGGGCCCCACATTTTTTTTTTTGTGTTTGACTGCCACGTCGGTTGCCACATGGGCAAAACCATGTCTAAAACCACTCCAGGGGGTCATCTGTGCCGGTTTTTTTGGTTTTGTTGGATAGAATACTTGGTTTCGTAGTTCAGGGGGTTATCTAGATGAAGAGCTATAGTTCAGGGTGTAATATAGACTTTTTCCTTATTTATCATATATATCTATTTGTCTCGCAACTTATGATGTAGGATAGCTTCCAATATTCACAATAGCTATGTTGCTCGCGATTCTGCAACGTCGTGATAATCATGATTTGAATCATTGGTAAAACATGGTGATAATCATGATTTGAATCATTAGTAAACATGGTTTAGACATACCTATGGGCATCATCAACTCAGCCTAACTTAGGTCAGCCCAGCACTATTCAATAACTATTTACACCATCTTTCACTATTCATCTACATTTTTTCTCTTCTATTTCATTTGCTACAGAACTCATAACATTTTGTTGGTGTTCATGACAGATATTAGAAGCTTTGACTGCTGCATCGTGCCAGGAGACGTTCTGCTATGAAAGAGCTGAGTTGTTGGGTGACGCATACCTGAAATGGGTTGTGAGTAGATTCCTTTTCCTAAAGTATCCTCAGAAGCACGAGGGGCAGCTTACAAGGATGAGGCAGCAGATGGTTAGTAACATGGTCCTGTACCAATATGCGCTGAATAAGACCCTCCAATCTTATATTCAAGCAGATCGATTTGCCCCATCAAGATGGGCAGCTCCAGGAGTGCTACCTGTATTTGATGAAGAGACTCGAGAATCTGAGCCGTCCATATTTGATGAGGAACCAATTCCCGGCGGTGGAACACAGAAGGATTCCTATGATGACTATGTAGATAGCATCCAAGAAGATGGTGAAATTGAGGGAGATTCTAGCTGCTACCGTGTTCTCTCAAGCAAAACTTTAGCAGATGTTGTTGAAGCTCTTATTGGGGTTTATTATGTAGCAGGAGGCAAAATTGCTGCGAATCACCTGATGAAGTGGATTGGGATTCATGCAGAGTTGGATCATCAAGAGATCCCTCCTCCAAAACCATATAACATACCTGAGAGCATAATTAGAAGCATCAAGTTTGACACATTAGAAGGTGTCTTGGGTATCAAATTCCAGAATAAAGGTCTACTTGTCGAGGCCATAACACATGCGTCGAGGCCATCTTCTGGTGTTTCCTGTTACCAGCGTTTAGAATTTGTCGGCGATGCTGTGTTGGATCATCTTATCACGAGACACTTATTTTTTACTTATACTGATCTACCTCCTGGTCGTTTGACTGACCTGAGAGCTGCAGCTGTCAACAATGAGAATTTTGCTAGAGTTGCAGTCAAGCATAAGCTGCATGTACATCTTCGCCATGGATCATCCGCATTGGAAACACAGGTAGGACACTAGACATTGTTTTTGTATGCCTGAAGTTCAATTTGGTTGAATTGTTTCCATTCTTCGGAAGTTATGCTGATTATTTCTTTTAATTCTGAAGATTCGGGAGTTTGTGAAGGATGTTCAAGAGGAGCTGTCAAAACCAGGTTTCAATTCTTTTGGGCTTGGGGACTGTAAGGCTCCTAAAGTTCTCGGAGACATTATTGAGTCTATTGCTGGTGCAATATTCCTGGATAGCGGGTATGATACTTCAGTTGTCTGGAAGGTAATCATTTTAAAATTCTTTTACCATTTAAATGGTACCTATGTTCTTTGAAACGTGCTCATTTTAAAGAACAATTATTGTACTTAAAAAATGTGCTTTTTTGCACCAGGTTTTTCAACCTCTCCTTGATCCAATGGTAACACCAGAGACTCTTCCAATGCATCCAGTTAGAGAGCTCCAAGAACGCTGCCAACAGCAAGCAGAAGGCTTAGAATACAAAGCATCCCGAACAGGCAATATAGCTACTGTTGAGGTCTTCGTTGATGGTGTTCAGATTGGTGTAGCTCAGAACCCACAGAAGAAAATGGCACAGAAGTTGGCGGCAAGGAATGCACTTGTAGTCCTGAAGGAGAAGGAAACAGCAGCAAAGAAAGAGACTGAAAAGGAGGGTGAGAAGAAGAATGGTTTTCAGATGTTCACCAGGCAGACCCTGAACGACATCTGCTTGAGAAGGCAGTGGCCAATGCCGCAATACAGGTGCGTAAACGAGGGTGGTCCAGCACATGCAAAAAGATTTGTTTACGCAGTGAGGGTGAATACATCTGACCGTGGATGGACTGACGAATGCATTGGAGAGCCAATGCCGAGTGTGAAGAAGGCTAAGGACTCTGCTGCTGTTCTTCTCCTTGAGCTTCTAAATCGAAATCACCCTGACAAGCCTGACAGTAACCAGTCATAGTTATTAATGTTATTGGTAATCGTTGCGGTGGTGTTGAGGCATTCAGCATTCTTATACAAAACATAGATTTGTTACCCATTCAGTGCTTTTCAGCTCTGGCAGATAAGAACTTATACAGAGTTGATGAGTGAGAATAGAGGATTATTGCTGATGAGTGAGAATAGAGGATTACTTTGTTGAGGCCGCTGGTTGTTATTAGGTGTTACTAGTGAGGCATGATAAATAAGATTTGCAGTAGAAGAAATGGTAACATATGATAGGTGGGGCCTCTTATTCTATTGTATAATGCGCAAGCAAAACTAATGCATTGATCCAATAAATATATATTACACTTACTTTTTTAGGAACTTTATTATCTTTACTTTGTCTTGCTATGAATTAAGTTAGTAGAGCATCTTATTCCCTATGTTCCATCGCATTAGAGAATCTTATCTAAATCTTTTTTTTTTTTGAACGAATAGGGCAGGCGCTCTGCCATTTCATTAAGAAGAAAGAAATAATATAACACCCAGAAGGAACGACAGCCACAAGCAAAACCGAAAGGGATGCATGGCCGAAAAACGGACCGCCACCATCTAGGTAATGCAAGGAGCTGTCCACCACCACCACGACGCCGGATACGACCTACGCACAGGATGTACGAAAAAGCTAGAAAGGAAGACGCACCGTCGAAGATAGGCCCGAGGCAACCTCTAGACCCCACCACCACAAGGGATGCACGGCTAAAGAGCAAGGTGCCTAGAGCCAACTGAGTCATCACCACCTTGGAGCATCGTCACCACCACAGGCCACCGCCATGCGGGATGCCCGATGAACCGTCACCACCACAAGGGATGCACGACAAAGAGGCCGAAGACAACTCGTAAACTAGACGCCACCACCTCACAGAATGCAAACCTAAAAGAATACCACCAGACCCAACTACAACAGCACAACCTGAAGCTCGGCCGCCAGACGCCGCCACCGCACAAGGCGCAAAGAGTAGAAGTGAAGGAAAATTGCCGGCGCCGCCCCCAACCAAAACCTAGGAAGCTCAGGCCTGAAAGACGCCACCACAGTCTGGGATGCACGACCAGCGCCACCACCACGCCAGGAGCTTCGAAGAACGCTGGAAACATGCAAGGGCTTGTACTGTTTTTGAATAGATCATGAACAGGGAAGTACTTCATTAAAATTACGTATATGCAATCCACAGTTGTTTTTGCGTTTTGACCTTGTGGTTTTTTAAATTTTTTTATTTAGGCCCTCTGGTTTTCAAAATGTTTTAAGACACTCATTTTCAACAATTCTACATTTCTACCCTCCCATGGTTTCCCACTCATGTTTTTCTAGCATTCTAGCGTGTAACAGGTGTACTGTTCATGAACTGTGAATGGTGAAACACTGTTAAAATTACATACATGCCATCCATATAGGTTTTTTGCAGTTTGACCTTGAGATTTTGAGAATCTTATTTATGCCCTTTGTTTCAATCAAATTGCACCCCGAGGTTTCCAAAATGTGTAGAGGCACCTCATTTTTCAGGTATTCTGTCCCCACATTCATGTTTTTCAGGTATTCTACCCCCAAGGTTTCCCACATTCATGTTTGAAACCTTTTTTTTCCCTCATCGTTTTGTTTCCAAGGTCCCCATATTACTGTTTAACAGTTTAAGCCCTCCACTTCAAAAGCCCTGCAGCTTGCCGGGTTCGTTTTGCCCTTGCTTTTTGTTGCGGCCTTGCGGGGCATGTGCTTTACCCAAAACATGCCGTCCGTCATTTGCTTGATCCTGGCAGTTGCTAGCTTGATTTAAAGGCCGTTAGCCCCATCCCATGATAGCAATGGCCAATTAGCCATGAAGATGCTGAAATGAGAATTCCATTGACCACGGACCACCTGAAGGTGGCACTAATCTGGAGGCAGGCATGATGCTACATCCATTGTCGTGAACAACAAACAGAGCAACTCACGCAGAATCCATTACAGAACAGCACCAAAGTAAGACCCGATACTCGACGGACAGGGACGACTGATTCATTCCTCGAGGTCCTTCATATATATGAAACCGGAATTGGATTCTATAGAGCCCGGAATTGGATTCTATAGAGCCTGTGCTCCACCTCTCGACGCTGTTGCAGTTGTGGCTGCAGCTGCAGCTGCAGGCAAAAGGATGGCGGCTGCAGGCTAGGCCGTGAGCTCCATGATGGCGCTGACGATGTCGCCGTCGTGCGCCTTGAGAGCCTTGACGGCCTTGGCGCGCGACACGCTGGCCTGCGTCATGACGAGGTCGATGTCGCGGGGCTCGATCCCGCTCTCGTCCACCTCTTCCTCCTCGTCGGCCGGCGCCGCCGCCGCGTCTGGCTTGGCCATCACCTTGCTCAGGTCCTGCATCCTGAACTGCTGCGCCGCCTGCGCCTGCAGCTGAGAGCTCAGGTCCTCCATCTTCGCCTCGCCGAATATCACGTACGTCTCCGATGTTGGGCTCTTGAACACGTCAGGCTTTGACACCACGAACAGTATCTGGAGCAAGCAGACATGGTAAGACAAATGCTAGCTACGTTTAGTAGGAATGGCAGTCGGATCGGCTACCTTCGAGTCCAGCTACTATGGATCCAAACCCGACCCAAAACACCTACCCAGAGGCCAGATCTTGGACCTAAATTCCCTATGGGTACAAAATTTGTATCAGTTGTTTTCTGGCTTACGTAATAGATTTCTCGTGGTCACACTAATGATTTTACAGTCTCCATAGTCCAAGATTGAAGCGAATTAGGTATACTTGACAATATCAAATTTCATGCGGAAATTTTTATAAGACGTTTCTTTTAAGTTCCAGCGGAATATGCATGATTCAGACTCTCATCCGAGACATGCATGAAAGTGTTTCGGGGATCGATCTCACTTACATTTTTGGCTCTTTTGATGGTTATCCTGCTGACTCCAGTGACGGGTTTCATGCCGAGCTTCATCATCGCCTTGCGGCTCTTCTTCTCGCTCCGGCTCTGCTTGGAGCTCTCGTTTCCGCCTGCACCTTGCTCTCCTACATGCATGGTCATAAAAGATGAAACCGCGACTCAGAAATGGAGTGATAAACTACACATCTCTATTCTTGTTTTTCCCAAAGGGCTAGCACCGAAATGTCAAGCTCAAACCAAATGGTAGGGTGAAACACTGAAATTTGTTCATCTGAGTGCACTTGCATGAACTGTAGTTAGCAATCACAATTTTTCTATCCCAACGCCATTTTCTGCAAGAACCGTTCGACATTACCGTCATCAGCATCGTCTTCTTCTTCGTCGTCGTCTTCGTCCTCGTCGTCGTCTTCGTCGCCGTCATCCTCCTTAACGTCCTCGACGACGGGCGCGTCGTCCTCGTGCTGCGCTTTGGGCGGCGCGGCTTCTAGGGGCTCCGCCTCTGTGACCGCCGGCATCTGCTCGCTGACCATGCTGAACCGCGGCTAAGGGGGAGGACGATGCAACGTACTGCGGTGTTGCGGCACGAGAATGGCGATGGCCTGAGGATAAGGAGAGAGTGAGCCGGAGGGAGACGACGGCGTCGCCCAAGGCCTTATCCCATCCGAGCCCGTTTTGGGCTTTCTTGAGCCCACTACACCGGGTAGTAGACATAAGACATGGGGGAACGCGCGCCTTTCTATGGGGCCTATGGGCCTATGAGCCCATCGTAGATAACCATGTTTAATGCTAGACTAAAAAGCTGTTCACAATCCTAAATATTGACCCTAAATATCAATATTTAGGGTATCATCAGCTCAATTCTATTTTAGGTCGACACAACGCTATTCAGTTTCATCTCTTCTACTTTATTTGCTATAGTACTAAACCATGCTATTTAGTTCCATCTCTTCTACTTTATTTGCTATAGTACTAAACCGATTTAACTTAGGTCAGCATTGGTGATGCTCACATATACCTAAATCTACTATTCATAGTACTAAATCGGTTTCTTGAGTCCAAATTTAATTTAGGCTTTCAAAAACCGAGCCGAGAAGTAATTTGTTTTTTTTTTGGGTTAACCTTTCCCCCCTTTTTTGCTTGAGGAAATGCAAGTTATCACACCAATGTGCAATTTCCGTGCATAAATCACTCAAAAGTACAAAAAAAAACCGTGAAGAATATAAAGATCAGAGAACTGTTTGTAGAACAGGTCTAATCATATACACCTTGTTAACTGCAAGCATGAAACGCGCACAAGAAAAGAAGTCCAATATTGCGAGGCAGAACAATGGGCAGGGTGCGGGGCTTTTCCTCAAACCGGTGGTTCAAAACAATCAATTTTTTTAAAAAATTAAATCGAGCTTGCAAAATATTTAAGGTGATCTTATTTTTGACATCGAATTTGTTGATCTGCTGATTTGCTGAAAAACTAAACTAAACTTCGAGACCTTCTCGAAACAATTTGAAAAGTCCAACATACTTCGTTTGTTTTTTTTAGCATTGTGATACATGTTCGTGATAAAAAAAATAATGAATTAAAAAGGTAGAAAAAAGTTAGTAATTCAGATCGGTTTTCGTCGAAATGTCCATATTAGATGTCCATCGCACGACAATCATAGGCCAATGAAAATATACCATCTGTCTTGGTGAAAAAAACAAAGTTTATCTTTTTATCCAATCCATTTATTGACTCATCAACAGTGGTGGATGTGTCAATTATGTACACAACTATCTTACATAAGTCGTCGTGAGCCCGGATCCATGTGAGACCATGTTATCCAAAAAAAACCCCAGTCGTCCATCCGCTCGGATCGTCACGAATCGCGCGCGCAGCGCGCTTTCTTCCTGTTATCTATCCATGGTCGGTCGAGACTTGAGACTAGAGAGCAGAGGTGTTCAATGGCCAGCAAGTTATCTCCATTACCTGTTTCGGCTTGTCCAATTCTCACCCCCAATGTGTATTATGGTGGAGCACTACAGACTACAAATATATGTGTGTAGAACATAGCTGGCTGCCAAAAAGGTTGACACCCACAATGCAATACACATGTTGTCCGTCAGTTAAGTCGTGCGTTAATCAATCCATCTAAACTTGTACCGTCAACGGCGAGTACTACATAGTCCATCCATATGAACTTTAGCAATTGGTTTGGCCTATTAATCATGAATCGCGCAGCAGCGCTTTCTTTCTTTCTGTTATCTATCCATGGTCGGTCGAGACTCGAGACTAGAGAGCAGAGGTGTTCAATGGCCAGCAGGCTATCTCCATTACCTGTTTCTGTTTGTCCAATTCTCACCCCCAATCTATCTATTACATGTACAACGCGCGAGCAAACCAACACCGTGCTGACTGCTGACATGTGTTCGCTTTGTACAGTAGCGATCGTCACAGCCGTCCGATCGCCAGCGATGGCGAGATCCGGCCGTTCGTTTTTTCCTTTATATATAAAACGATTTTCGTCGCAACAAAATGAACAAAGGCGGGACGGGTGCCCAGTTGGTTACCAGCGCAAGATCTCAGCTCGCCCACCGGCCGGCGCGTACGTCCCCAGCGGTGCTCCTTCGTGCCCCGCATCTCCTTCTTTCTCAAGGGTTCGTCGCCGCCTGCTCCTCCCATCGGTCCAGCCAAAGCGCCGCTGGCCCTCCTCATCCGGCGTCGGCTCCCGTCCACGCCGAGTCGTGCCCTTCCTCTAGGCGGCGGCGCCTCCCCCCTATGGTGGGATCCAGCATGTCGTCGTCCCTTGATTTCTTCGTTCACGGCGTCCACCGTCTTCCCCGTACGCATCCCAGACCCATGCTCCTCCAGCTGTGCTAACGTTGGCTTCGTGGGCGCTGACTACAAGATTAAAAGATGATACACGCCCGTGATCTGCTTCCTCCCCTTACCTCCATGCGCGGCGGCGCGGGACTCCCACCGCCTTCTAATGACTTTAAAGATTTGACCTGGCCTTCCTTCTGGTTTAGAGATGATAGCATTGAGTGTTGCTGCTGCCGCATCATGCTGATATAGATTTGAGCGTTAATCTATTTGATGATAATTTGTGCCCCTAGGGTAGTGTACATGTGCTTGTTTTATTAATCATACACATATTCGTGTTTATTAATCATCATGTAATTTGTGTTTTAGTTTTGATTCTGGCTGAACAAATTACATAGAAGTCCCTGCGGCTTGGTGAATGCAATTGCTGTTTGCTTTTGACTCTAGCAGAACAACACTAAATTACTTTCTGATTGCACTTCCATTGAAAGGGTATTGTACTATTGATTGTTGAATTTTGCATTTACAAGTGCCTTGCTGGTTGTTAGCAAACTTTCAAACTACTTGTTGCTTTATTGATATTATTGTAATATGACTTCAAACCAGTTTTGCTAGAGCGTTATTAACCTTTATGGAACATGTAGTGCTCATTGATTGGTTAATGTGAAAATTTGTAGTGTTTCAAATTCCAAAAAACCTTGCTGATTTCTTTTAAAAGATTAACTGTATATATAACACCACCTTCTCTATTGGTGTATCATGTTGCCTTTTAAATACATAACAAACTACTTTTTTTTAACATACATAACAAACTGCTCTATTAAACAGGGCTTACAAGGGCCCTGTTATACTTTGAACGATATGTGCCCCCTTTTCTTTCATCCATACGAATGCATATCCTGTGTACCTAAATTGATTCTTTCGTAATTTTACTATAGCCATTTATTTATTCGTCATATGAATTTTATATGGGATCACATAGATTACATTATATATGTGCTCATGTATTTACTAATCACCATGTATTGTCTGTCGTTAGGCATATTTTTTCCCCATGGCAGGCCATATTTGTAGTTAAGTCTTGTGCAAATGATGTTGCTTTCTCTGCATTTTCTTTTTGTCCTCAAACATAGTTAACTTTTACTCATTTTATGTAGGATGGAATAACAGCCTGTGCTTATGTGCAGAAGGGGCAACATAACATGTCATTTGATGGGAATAATGTAACGTTCTTATGTGTCGCTAATGGTCAAAGGAAGAGAAGAGTGCTAGACTTCGTGAACATGAGCTGTGTAGTGTTTTTTATGTTTTTTCTCTCTCGACCATATGCACGTAATAGCTCTTATATTGTGAACATATCGTTTGCCCTTTTCTTCTCAGTTGGTCTTTATTTTTTTTCTAGATTTTAACCTCCGAAAGTTGGATTTTATTATTTACCTTTTTTCCACTTAATTTATGTGTGCAGCTCTCCATTGCAGAGATTGTAGTTACAGCACGTTTAGGCACTAATTTCTTTTCACCCTTTGTTTACCTGCGAGCTCGATTTGTTAAGCAGCTTGGAAATGCTACGAAGAGGTAGGTTCATATGGTTTTCCTGTATGCATATTTTGTAGGTATTGATCACCACTTTGGGTTCCACCCTTTGGTCAGTTTATTATGTCTGATGATTATATTAGAAGTGTAACAGCACAGTTTTATGTCATCATACACTTTTTTTAGTAGGCAGAGAACATAATCTGCCACGCTGAAAAAAAAAAGATAAGACCTTTTTCTATTTCTTGCAGATGTAAAAAAGAGGAGCTCAGTGGTAATGAACTTGACGAATTTCTCAAGGGTTTGTACGGTAGTCATATTAACATTGTTGTTTGTCATTTCATAGCAGCGAGGCATGCGATGATTTTTATATTGTTGTTTGTGATTCCATAGCAATGGGACATGCAATATTTTTTTTATTGGAGCTGACAAAGCATACGTTGTTGGTAAGAAATGTTCATTTGATCTTCCAACAGTAAAAATTGAGGGCGCCATTAATCTGTTCTTACTAATACAGATATGCAGCTTCATGTTTTACCATATACCAGACTATTTCTCTGCCTATTGCAGCCCCAAAGAGCATGATTGAATCATCTTGAATTTTTTTAACAAGGAAATCACACAATTGATTTCTACCTTTATGGTTGGCATTACAATCCCTGAAAAAAAGCCAAGCTGGATGTCTCTATTACTATTTATAGTGTAATTATTTTTGCTATTGTCTTCTATACTATTTGTATATGCACTTTGTTCCCCATGAGCATGATAAGAAATGATCAGTTACCAACAGTTTTGTCCCAGTTGATAAACGATGTATATTTACCACAGAGAATGTTACCTCACCTATGTCTATTTTTTCCTCAGATAATTCAGTTTTCAGTTTGTTTACGACATTGCCTAACTAATACATTGTTTCATAATTGTTTTTGCCTACGTTTGGTCTGTCCTTTACTGTTGTGTAAGGCCCATCTTCTTCTTCCTGTCTATTCTAGGGAGGTAAAAAAAAAGGTTGTGCTCAACCATATTACAAAAAAGTTGTCCTGCTTTCTTTTCAGCTGAAATTATATTGGCCTTCCTTGCCACAGTGCTTGATGGACCATATGAAACTGCTTCAGACACAAGAAGTATGAGACCGTCGAGTATTTCTTTCATACCTATTTTGGTGATGCTGATCAGATTCAGCACAGAGCAATGATAGGAGATTTATTTGTCTGGTGGTTGATTGTAGCATGTTTACGAAGGCCCATTGAGTTTAAATGAAGGCTCTTCTTTTCAGTTAGGAATAAAGTCACTTCCAGTCATGTATATGTTACATCGATGAATTTTCATACCAAGAAATTGTTTCGAACATTGCAGATAAAATTTTAGGAAACCTCAGTACAGTTGGATTGGATTTCAGTTTGGGTCGTCATACATTTTTAATGAAAGGCCGTTTATATTAAAAGATTAACCTTCATTAATTCCAGTTTCCGTTTTTAAGGTTGTAGGTTGTGACTATGAGATGAATATTCTTTACATTGAGAACGTTCAGCACTTTTTGAATGAATACTTATTTTCAAGGACAACAGGTTTAAGTTCATGGTTCTCTCATCATATATGCATTTTCGTACTGTGCTCATGATTATTCTTTTTGTAAGATCCTTACCATGCTACTCCTAATGCTTTGCTGTTTTTTTTTTAAAAAAAGACAAGGATTAGATCTTTACTTTTTTCTATGAGCCTTTTCCATGGTCAATCATTGCATTTTTCCCTAATGAAATCGCAGTGAAACATATATATGTGAAATTTTTTAGCCGAACATTTCAGTCTCATTGCCTACGGCGCGCCTGGGCGCGCCTACCATGCTAGTTTCCTTACAATGCGAAAAAATAATGAAAATATTTCACGTATTTCCTTACAATGAGAAAAAATAATGAAAAAATAGAAAATGGATCAAACATTTACTTCTCAAATTTTTGTAGAATGCAAAAATAAAAATAAAAATAGGAATGGATCAACATTTTAATATTTTACAAAACAAGAAAAATAGAAAATGGATAAAGAATAATGGTACGAAGGTTACGTAATCACTTCTTTCTTTTCTTTTTAAGTTTTTTACGACGGAGATAATGCGTCATAATATTTCGTATGGATCCATAAGAGAGAAAAAATTGAGTCTTGGTAATAATTGTAGGTTTAGTTCAGAAACAGATTAAGAAATAACTCGTTCTTCTCTTTCGTTTTACCTTTTTATGTCAAACTTAAAAAATAATTTCCAAACCAAACCATTACAAATGAATTAAAAAATAAAATGGATAGAAATTGATGATATCAGAGTTAGCCAATAACTTCATTCTTTTCTTTTTTAGATTTTTACGACGGACCAAATGCGTCGTAGTATTTCGTAGGGATCCATAAAAAGAATATGCCCAACTAAAAAAATTATTTTAAAACCAAACCTTCACAGATGAATTAGGAAATAAAAATGGATAAAAATTTATGGTAGAGGAGTTAGCCAATAGATTCATTCTTTTCAATTTTAGATTTTTACGAAAGAGCAAATGCGTTATAATATTTTGTAAGGATCCATAAAAGAATAAAAAAAATTCTTTCTAAGAATTTGAGGTTTAGTTGACAAACGAATTACAAATAACTCACTCTTTTCTTTCGTTCAACCTTTTTAAGAATGCATAAAAAATGCCTCACCATTTATTTCTCACTTTTATAGAATGCAAAAAAAAGGATCAACATTTCAAGATTACAAAAAACAAAGAAAATAGAAAAATGGATAAAAAATTATGGTAGAGAGGTTAGCTAATCACTTCTTTCTTTTCATTCTTAGATTTATAATCACCAGAAACTCGCAAATAAATGGCCGGCCCATCGAAAAGCACAGCCCACCTATTCTATTTCAAAGCAAGTACCACCAAACCTGATTTATCCGGCTGTTTATGCTATCATATAGTCCTCAACTTTAGTCATAATACGTACGCAATGTAAAAATTAATCTAAAATTCATTGCCTACGGCGCGCTGCGGGCGTGTACCAGCCTAGTGATTTACTATTTCTCTAACCTCTTAACATCAAGCAAACCGAAATTGATGGAGGCAGCTCGCTATGGAAATACTCGAGATCAGTTGTCATCTTCCAATGTACATTCACTGCAAACTGAGGTTACGTAGCATAGATCTTATGATGGAGAGGCCGAAAGATCTTTCATTGCCTGAAGAAACATCAAGGGGAAATTATGCAACCAAATTAAGCTTGTTACAGTAGTACGTGCTGCCTTTAATTCACACTAATGCAGGCTACACAAAAGATCCTGAAGATAGAGAATGCGATGGACAAGTGAGTGGCTGACTAGTGTGTATTATGGTGGAGCACTACAAACTACAAATATATGTGTGTGGAACATAGCTGGCTGCCAAAAGGTTGACACCCACAATGCGATACACATGTTGTTCGTCAGTTAAGTCGTGCGTTAATCAATCCATCTAAACTTGTACCGTCAACGACGAGTACTACATAGTCCATCCATATGAACTTTAGCAATTGGTATATAGAGCATACACTTGGAAAGTGTGTACAGTGGTATGGTGCACGCTTGCTGGACATAAAAGAAGACATCTAATACAGTAGATAATGGAACACAAATTCTAGCGTCACATCATGAGATGTTCATAGCCAAATTCAATACAAAATACATTTAGCACAAGTATGATTACATTTTACCTTAATGCTAACAACTACTAAACAAATAGTATCCAAGGCAACGAAACTAGAAAGCACATAATCTATTATTTATTCTTCAACCATAGTCATTGAGAAGGACACTTAACATATCTACTAAAAACTGTAATTCCTAATATGTACCCCAAAATACTACTACCTCTAAAAGATTTATTACAAGTTTTAAAACTCTTTCTTCTCTACACTACCACAGTACCACCTAAAAGTTTTCTATCAGAGATTCTAAAATTTGGATATCTTAATTCTATGATGAACATTGCTTTAAAGGGATTTGCCGGTGATGCGTAAGATAAATGTGATTTGTGGCATGCATGATAAGCAGCTAGGCGGAACTTGTTAGAGCTCGTTGCGATCATGTCGTCCCATGACCCAGCAACGATCCGACTCCTCCTAAAACCAACGCCTGGCGATCTTGAGCCTAGGTCTCCTACACCCATTGGTCTAACCGGAGCCGCCACTAAGATTCTGGTCCAACTCAACCTCAAAGATTAGTCATATGGGTGAGGGACAACTCCATCTTTCAAGTTATGTTTCCCTGTCACCAATATCCGATGTGAGACTACCATATCAGGTTGTGTACTCCAAAGACAGACGTGTCAGTTCAACATGCATACACCGGCTCGGTCAGTCAGTGATATCCTACGCACGTAATTACACCCCTGCACATTGCAAAAATGCATGCAAATGCAAGTGCCACTCTGACCACCTAACGGCCGGCTAACGTACACCATGCATGAACAACATAACATGTGTTGTCACGCTATGGGAAAACTAGCACTCTTATCATACACAGACACGAAAAAGGCCATTGATAAGCGTGAAATCCATTCTTTTCAAGCTATATATGTACACACACATATAAGCTGCAAGCCAATGTATGCATGTACCGCGACTTGCCAATTGAGTTTGTGTCAGCTCCCTAGAAGCTTAATTAGTTGTCACTAGCTAGCGTAGGCCTCCAAGCTAGCGATCAGCATATATACATTTGAACTGATTAGAGACACACATATATATTCATGATAGATAGAAGAAGGATGAGGCTGATCATGGCGGGAGGAGTGTGCCTGTGCACCCTGGCCCTGGTGGCTACTACCTGTGCCGGCTACGGTTACCCTGCGACAGCTGGGCCGCTGCAGTTCAACTTCTACGCCTCGACGTGCCCGCAGGCGGAGGCGATCGTGCGGCAGGAGGTCATCAATGGCCTCCGCGGCAACCCCGGCTTCGCCGCCGGCCTCCTCAGGATGCACTTCCACGACTGCTTCGTCAGGGTGCGTTAGTTTCCGCGCGAGAATGCACGCCGATGTCGGCGTCAAGTGTTGATCAGTGTGCTTGATTCTTCGTCGCAGGGTTGCGACGCGTCCATCCTGCTGGAGTCGGCGGCGGGCGGCGCCGCCGCGGAGAGGGACTCGCCGATCAACAACCCGAGCCTCCGCGGGTTCGAGGTCGTCGACGGCGCCAAGGCTCGGCTGGAAGCCGCCTGCCCCGGGGTCGTCTCCTGCGCCGACATCCTCGCCTTCGCCGCCAGGGACGGCGTCGCGCTCACCGGCGGGCCGCGCTACGACGTGCCGGGAGGGCGGCGGGACGGCACGGTGTCGCTGGAGTCGGAGGTGGCCGACAACCTCCCCGCCCAGACCTTCACCCTGGACGAGCTCACCAAGAGCTTTGCCGCCAAGGGCCTCACCCAAGAGGAAATGGTCACTCTGTCAGGTACAAGCCTAGCTTGCTTGCTACGTACGTCCGTAATAAGTTAGATTTAACGCCGAATATACATGCAAATAGGATTGTAGTTGGACTCTAACTTGTAATAGATAAGAGTAGATTAGAGTTTGAATTAAACCGGGTCTCTAGCTATATAACGGAGACATACTGGTGTAACAACACATAACGACTAAAACAACGACGCTGGCATAGGAGTGTCACCAAAGCGACCAATAAGGCTCAGCATTGAGAAGGAGCGTTCATAGCCATTGTTCCGTAAATATAGACGAAAGCTAAACCGTGATACCAATATCATGTCTACGGTGCGTGTCGTCCTAAATGGCATCGCGTCGATTTTGAACGGTAATAAGAATGGAGCTGTGCCATGGCATGAGCATGAGGCGTGAGTTAATTTGTGCGTACGTGCAGGCGCGCACACCATCGGCAGGGCGCACTGCACGGCGATCAGCGACCGGCTGTACAACTTCAGCGCGACGGGGTTGCCGGACCCGAGCATGGAGGCGGCGCTCCTGGCGCAGCTGCAGCGCGCGTGCCCCCTCGGCGGCGACGCCGCCGCCCTGACGGTGCCCATGGAGCCGCGCACGCCCAACGGCTTCGACGCGCTCTACTACTGGGGCGTCCTCCGCCGCCGCGGCCTCTTCACCTCCGACCAGGCGCTGCTCTCGGCCGCGCCCACGGCGGCGCAGGTCACGCAGACCGCCTACGGGTGGTACCCGTGGAAGCTCAGGTTCGCCGCCGCCATGGTGAAGCTGGGCCAGGTCGAGGTGCTCACCGGCGCCGGCGGCCAGATCAGGTCCAAGTGCAGCGCTGTCAACTGATGAGGACTGTTCCTTCACCCCGAAGATATATCCCAATTTAATTACCTACGTACGCACGCACTCCACGCTTGATGTGTCCTGCTGATCATTTGTACACGTAAATCGTTGCGATATAAGTAATCCGATGAGTGACTGTGCCATGATGTGAGATGTCGTGTGCGGTAATAACAATAAAGAGTAATTGTTGCTGTGTCTGACCATGTATGTCATCGAATTGATCACGTTAAAAAACCGCGTGCTCACCGTGTTCCTGCGCCAAATCGGGCCATGGGCACGCCGAAGCAGGCCACGTCAAGCCAGAGCGGGCCAAGGCCGGACTGGGCTACATCCCAAGTAGGCTGAGGGGGAGGCGCACCGAGGCGGTGTCATGCCAGGCCGGTCACCCTAGCAGGCCGGTTCTAACCGAAATCGAACCGAACCGCCCTATTCAGTAGCACGGGAGAGAGAGAATTAAACTATTAAACTACTGATTTTATTTCTTACAAAATAACTAAATTTTTTTTAATTTAATAAATTTAAATATATAGACTCATCCCGTCGTTCCAACTGAATTTATGTGCGTCACAATATAGACTCATCCCGTCGTTCCAACTTCCAATGGACGAAGAAAAGGTCCGAGACAAAACCCGTCCAATGAATTGACGAAAAATATTGAGCGATTAAATTCCACCAAACAAAACGACGGTTATTCCACCGTATAAATTTGTAGGATATAGCGACGAAGGATATCCCATAAATTAGGAAGCCGGGGAATAGTGCCGAACTATAACCCGCCATTCCAATCAGCGACTAATAGGACTGATTAAAAAAATCACTAAATGAAAAGACGGCTATTAAGCTCTCCTGCCCCCCTTGTACAATATGCCACTTCGAACATGCGTGAGTAGTGTGATCCTCGTTAGACTAGTACTACGGTGCAGATTTGCAGTTTGAAGCGAGGAGCGCGGAACTTTTATTATGGCATGTTAGCATGTTTGCGTACGTGACAAAATTAGCAGGCTTGCCAAAAGAGTTATGGAAAAATTTGGCAAGTGCATCACACCAATTTCTTCGTTGGTCAGTCATTATTAGTCGTTAAGAAAATTGCAAAACATGTAAATAGTCATTATTGCCTGGGTTTATTATGGTCGGTTAGCATGTTTTAAGTACGTGGAAAAACTATCTACCTTGGTTAGATTATTATGGAAAAAATCAGTAAAGTGTGTCATAGCTAGTTCTTCGTAAGATGTTATTGTTGTATTAGGCAGTTTGGTCCCTAACAGCCACTATGAAAATTGCAAAACACATAAACAGTCATAATTGCATCACAACCGTCATTACGTTATACGAACAAGCAGATAACACGGTGCAGATAAACAATGGCATGTACGATGCACATAATAGTCTACCCATAGTGCACCACATCTAAACCTAACAGTGCTTTACAGAATTAAAAAAAATGAGTGGTACTCTACTCTAATCAGTCTACTCGGTGCACCGGTGGTATTTTCCCACTTAAAGGCTTTGGGTCCTGCTCATGTATGTTCTCGTTTTTGTATTGATAAAGGACTAATAATTCAGTACTTTTGTTGTGGCTGATCATGTATGTTCTCGTTTTTGTATTGATCACACCTGTTGGTTGTTAGTATGTTGTTTTGCGGATCCACTCATGTATTATCTTGCGGTTCATTTCAGGTGGTTCCCTTCCTATCCTCACGTTATTTATTTCCTTAATTTGGGCTCTAGGGTATGGAGGACTCTTAACTACGTATCTTTGTAATCTCTCGTATCAATGTATTGTGTATTGCATGAATTTCTTCCTTTATCATGGTATCGGATGTCATCGCTCTTATTCCACATGCATGAGGCCAGATGGAACCTCCATATGAGGGGGTCATGGAATTTATAAGTGATTTTTCCACCTTTGGAAAGTATAAATGAATTGTCCACCAATAATGAGCTTGGACTAGGGCATCGCTTGATTGAATAGGACAAGACTAAGCTCATGTGTTGGCTCTAGCTTCTCACGAGCCCAAGATCAATTTTCTATCTCATTCAGCGTAGTGAGTTGAGTAGAACTAGCTCGCTATCCCGGATGATCGAGCCTAAGCCGGGTCTAAGATCGGCTTGGGTCAGTTTCACTTCCACCCCTACTTGTGGTTGTAGGGAGATGCTCTAAGTTTCATGCTATACACCACTCCCTCACATGGCCTTTTGAAGAACTATAGGATTCTTCTTCCTCCTATCCTCTCCATCTCCGATCCCCTCCAACCTGATTGAGCCAACTCTCCTCCACACGTGTAACCGCTAGCGCAGCACAAGCGAACCATGTGGATGTGGTAACTTATGTGAGCAACAATGTGATTGTTGCAAAGGAAGGTGGTGGTTGCCAAGAGTTGTGCGCGAAGGAACGGGAGGTTGAAAGAGAGGAGGAAAAAAAGAAATCAATTGTTTTTTAAAAATATATCCTTGATTTTAGAACAAGAACAAGAAAGCAAGAGTTCAGATCTCAGAACCAAAAGAGTTCTTTCACTGACGGACGATCTGCGGGCCCACATCTCAGCCTGGAGAGCCAAGCCCACGTGGCGGTGGACCGGACCGGACACGAACAGGACGCCCGAAACCGAAAGGCCTAAACCCTAAAGAATACTGAACCTACTCGTACTCGTAGTCGTAGGCTCGTAGCTACCTGATCGAGTACGTACCTTCTCCCTGCTGTTGTCGGATTCGCAAAGTCACGTCATTAAAAGGCCCGGCCCGTTCATGGAAGCCTGTGCTATCCCTCGCCATAGCGTCGTACGCTGGTGATCTCGAGCAATCCGTTCCTGGGATTTTACAGAGAGAGCACAGGGAATCAAAGCACGGCCACATGGCGCATCAAGATCGCTCCATAGCATTCCAATTCCAGGCCAAAGGTTGGTTCTACTCGATCCTGTGCTTTGGCAGATTCGAAAGTTTCTTGCTTTTAGAATTTAGAGGCATCTTGTTGGCCGTATATCATCATGCATCATGCAATTTTAATTTTTAATTTTCGTTCGATGCCGGCAATGCTGATGCTTTCGCAATGTGTTTGTATGCAATGATCAGCTCCGCCGGCTTCCCCTCTGGATCAATGGACGAAGAGGCTCGACGAGACGGAGAGAATGGTGTCGGACGCCGTCAGGAAGATCGCCGAGAGGGAATCCGTCCCGCCGTCGCTGCCACGGGAGCGGCAGCGCCGGGCCGCCGAGATCAGGAGGAAGGTGGCCATTGTTCAGACCAGGATGGGCTTCCTGCACGATGAACTATCTCACCTCCCAACCAGTCAACACATGTAGGGCACAATCCTCCGATTTTCTTCTTTGCCAGAAATCTTTACTGCAAACACACACACACATGCACGAGTTTGACGCAATATGATATTGTTGTGTGATACTTCGTATATGTTGAAAAGGTAAGCAGTTGCTGATCGTTGCCTGTGCATTGCAGAAGGCCGATAGAGCTGAGCGAGCTAGCGGAGAAGCTCTCGGCTCTGGACTCCAAGGTGAAGGAGGTGAGCGCGTCGTTCTCCATGAAGCACTCCTCGATCAGGTGATTTTGCCCCCCATCCATACTGGTTTCCTTCCCAGCATCAGCTTCTAGTTTCGACGAGGAGTCCAAACTCTGAACTGACAAGGACCTGTCTAACGCTGCATTGATTCTTTTCCTCCTGAATATTTAGGGACGACCTGCTTGGACCGAGCGAGGATTGCATCAAGATTGACATAGACAGCTTGGACGAGATGGACAACCGTGTGATCGTTGACGTACAGCGAAAGATCATGAAAGGTAAATCCTACCGGTTTCTCTCGGTACACACATGCATTACTCAAATTTAGAGGAAATTAAGAGAGATTTGCTGGACGTAAACTCTCTCGAAATTATGATGCAGAGCAAGATAGCAGCTTGGACAAGCTGGAGGAGACGATAGCCAGCACCAAGCACATCGCGCTAGCGATTAACGAGGAGTTGGATCTGCACACTAGGCTAATTGTAAGCATCGGTTGCATGCAGGCTTGCAGCTATCAATTGTGGCTCCTGAATAAATTAGTTGTGTGAGTTAATTGGCCCTTTCACAATTCTAAAGCCATTTTACCTGAATGATGCATGCAGGATGACTTGGACGAGAGGACTGACGATACAAACAAACAGCTCCAGGTAATTAAAAAAATTAATCATGCATGTATGCCTATTTTTGTGAGATAGCTAACTCGACTGATAATATTTGCTTGCAGCGTGTGCAGAGAAGATTGAAATCTCTGACCAAGAGTATCACGGAAAGCGGCTCCATGATGCACATTTTATATTCGGTAATTGCTATTGTGATTTGTGTCGCCATAGCAGCATGGGTTTGGATCAAATACCGGTAGCAACTGGCAGGCAAGAAGGCCCATCCGCCCATCAAGGTGCAGCGTGCAGTATATGCAGAAATTCTCCAAGTACAACTGAAGTGTCTTAACTCTTAACGGATAGGAATGTTTTACTCAAACGTCAATCTTGTACACCGTATTGATGTAGTTCTAATTTTGTCATGTTACCCCCAAATGTCATGAGAATCTAACGAAGTTGAACAAGGTTGCAAGGATAATTCACATGTGTGCCGGGTTCCGCAGAACGTAAGCCCAGACAAGGCCCTAAGCCCACGCGGCGTACCATCCCTGGGCCCAGCTATTTACCGTGTAGCTGGACCGCGTATTCGGATTGGGTGGGCTAGAGCGGGTGAATAATGGGCCTAGCTGACGCAGAGTTGCGGCACGAATGGGCTTTTCTGGGATTAGACGGTCACGTTATCAGCTCCACACCAAGAATTTTTTAGCATTTTATATTTTATATTGTTGTAAAATAAATAAATAAAATATTTTATTTAACAAAATTAAATAAATAGACTCATCCCACCAGCCCATCAAGCGGGATATAGATCTCGCCCGTCCAATTAGCGTATTTTGTATAATCTGCCAAACGAACAGGTGGATTGGGCCATTAGCATAAAGGCCTCGTTAGTTTCAGATTAAGTTAAATTAAATGGAAATTTGTCTTTTTGTATAAGCTAAATGATGTAATACTTCTAGTTTTTTTTGTGGCTTTAAATAGTTCTTATTTTCGTACAATAATTTCTTCATAAGTTTTTAAACTCTTTAAATCGTCTTTCGAGAGGTCACAATTTTTTTCACTAAAATTTTTAGCAGCTTTCAGCTGAGGCAGACAAGTCCAAAACGAACAAATGTGGCCCGTTGGATCGGCGGGATTTTAAATTAAATTGCAATACGCGTGAAGGCGTGAGATGCAACTGTTTGGCTCCAGCGAGGCGAGACGAGACGCATGCAAGCTGACAGCCACAGGCTCTCGAAGCTGTCTTAAAAAAAATGTGCGCGGTGGCTCAGGGTACGGATGCCCCCTCACCTATCAGTGACGTGCGGAACGGGATGATGCCTGATCCAAAGACTGGCCGCCCAAGCCCCTACATGGTAAGAACCGGATTTGGTTTTTATTGTTTAGGTGTGGAGGACATTCTTTCTATGTTTGTGGGGTTTGATGTAAGTGCGGTTTTTTATTACGTGGCCGCTTTGGCCGATGGGATGTGATCGGTCACCATGGCTCCGGCCTCCGGGAGGCTACGAGCGTAGGAGTACGTGCTTTTCTCATGTGCCCACCAATCTTTGAGATCAATCCATCCATCGCATTTGTTTAATTTATTGAACCCCAGCCGGACAATCGAATGTCGATGGGCCTTGGCAACGAGCAATTTTGTTTAGTTTTTGCCCTGTAAAGTTGACGCTGAAAAGCAGAGCCTACTTTGCGCACGGATCCAACGAGAATGAGTTGGTGGTTGGCAAGGTGCAAGACAAGGCTAAGAAAACACTCCCTTTTACATTAATGCGGTGCTGCTTTCTTGATAGGAAGTGGTGGACTAGCTCTATGCCAAATTGCCGAAAAATAGAATTCACTATTACCCCTCCTTACTATCTTTGCAATTTATGGCCCAGTTCTTTTTAGCTTAATAGCTTAACGGCTTAACAGTTTAACAACTTATCTACGTTATAAAAAGACATATGCTTTGAGTTTTTTTAGTCCGTTTTTTCGTTGTTTCGAAGGTGGTTCTTAACGCTTTAAAAAACAAGTCAAACGAAATGGATCCGAACCTCGAGAATACCTTGAGAAGCGCTTGAAATTCAGTCGTTTCAGCCGTTCAGCCGTTAAGATCAGCTGAAAAGAACAGGGCCTCAAACTTATAGTGGTGACTGCGCAAACGGTTCATACATTATGCCACTAAAATTATCCACCACGTATATTCTATAAAACCTCCTACAACATCACTAAAACTACCAACAATATGTCATCATATAATCTACTCTCTTACCATAGCCTATAATAAACTTTCTTTAATTGGAAAATTGTGTGCTCCCCGCAGCGGTATGGTGGGCTGGGAGTCCTGGACCTCCACTCCTTTGCCCAGGCACTTCGTCTTCGCTGGCTCTGGCTCTACAGGTCCAGCACTTCCCAAACCTGGGTCGACACCCCTCGCCAAATGGGTGCTCGGACAATGATCTTTTTCGGGCGGCTACCACCCTGGTGCTTGGGAATGGCAAGTCCATTTCCTTCTGGAGGGATGCCTGGCTTGATGGGCAACAGCCGCAGGATATTGCCCCGCGGCTGTTCGCCGCCTCTACCAGGAAAAACAGATCTGTTGCTCAGGCGCTTTTCAATGGGAACTGGCTGCCTGATCTCCGGCGAAATTTCCTTCCTTCCATGGATGCGGAGCTGCTTACCCTCCTCCGGCGTCTATAGCAGATCGCGCCCCTTCAGCAAGAACCGGACCGTGTCATATGGCGTTTCTCCCCCTCCGGGGACTACTCCGTGGCCTCCGCTTACCACCTGCAGTTTATCGGAAGAACTTCGTCGGACAACCATCGCTTGTGGAAGCAGTAGGCCCCCTTCAAATGCAAATTCTTCGGGTGGATGCTCTTTCAGTGGAAGATCTTCACAGCTAACTCTCTTTTGAGGAAAGGGATCCCCAAAAACTACTTCTGCCCGCTTTGTCAAAGAAATTTGGAGACCCCGGATCACCTCTTTCTCACCTACAGTTTCTCCAACCAGGCGCGGACTCACATCTCCGTCAAGCTGCGTTCGCCAAGGCTTTGCCCCTCCACGTGGTGTCATCCTGATTGCCTCCCCACGTGGTGGAGGTTGGACATTTAAGGGCAAATGGTCAGCGGGGCCGTCTCTGCCGCTCTCGCAACTTTATGGCACCTTTGGTTAGAACGGAACAATCGCATCTTCCGCGGCTGCGACTGGCCGATGTCGCTTTTCTTGAGCTCTCTTCTCGATGACCTACGCCTCTGGGAGGCGGCAGAGGCCAGTCTTATAATTAGTTAACCCCTTTTTTAACGCCTGGGGTGGGGCGTCTTACTTTTTTTCACCCTTTTTTATACGGCATTGTATTCTTAGTTTCTGGCCCTTCTTTTTGTAATCAAGTAAAGGCAATCATTTTGCCCTTTCCTTAAAAAAAATTGAACAAATGTCGCCCGTTGGATCGGCGGGATTTTAAATACGCGTCAAGGCGTGAGATGCAACTGTTTGGCTCCAGCGAGGCGAGACGAGACGCATGCAAGCTGACAGCCACAGGCTCTCGAAGCTGTCTTAAAAAAATGTACGGGGAGAAGTGCGGTTTTTTATTACGTGGCCGCTTTGGCCGATGGGATGTGATCGGTCACCATGGCTCCGGCCTCCGGGAGGCTACGAGCGTAGGAGTACGTGCTTTTCTGATGTGCCCACCGATCTTTGAGATCCGTCCATCCATCGCATTTGTTTAATTTATTGAACCAGCCGGACAATCGAATGTCGATGGGCCTTGGCAACGAGCAATTTTGTTTAGTTTTTGCCCTGTAAAGTTGACGCTGAAAAGCAGAGCCAACTTTGCGCACGGATCCAACGAGAATGAGTTAAGTGGTTTGCAAGGTGCAAGACAAGGCTAAGAAAGCACTCCCTCTTAATGTGGTGCTGCTTTCTTGATAGGAAGTGGTGGACTAGCTAGCTCTATGCCAAATTGCCGAAAAATAGAATTCACTGTTACTCCTCCTTACTATCTTTGCAATTTAAAACTTATAGTGGTGACTGCGCAAATGGTTCATACATTATGCCACTAAAATTATTCACCACGTATATTCTGTAAAACCTCATGCATCATCACTAAAACTACGAACAATATGTCATCATATAATCTACTCTCTTAGCATAGACTATAATAAACTTGTCTACATTCCGACAAAGCCAAATGGATAAAAAATCAACAATTCTAGTCACAACGTCTTTTTTTATAAAATGTCATTTGATATTCTTTTAATTCTTATTTTGTAGTAAAGTATGTACACTCCAGTTGTAAAAAAAAAACAAAATACCAAAGCTCCATTTGCACTTCCTCTCCATGGTACTCCATTTGCAAGAAGCAACAGTTATTTAAGGGAAAATTGCCTACGTAGCATCGCACGTCGCATCATTCCCCCTCATAACACCTCGCTAAACACCTGCGCCTAGTCCCCCTCATACATGGATTTTCCTCCCACCCCCACGGCCCAGTAGCCTCCCGGGCGGCCTCCCCTACCTCAAACCCGATAGGCTTCAGGCTTCAGGCTTCTTCCTCCCCCACGAAGACGCATTCATGCTGCACCTTCCTCCCCACCTCAAGTCCTCAACCCTAGTCCCTAGATCAAAATCTGAATGGCTGCAGGCGGCGCCCTCCTACGCGCGCCACGAGCCCACGACTGAGCTCGGCAGCTCCTTTCCTTTAATAGCGGCGCGCGTGGCGGCTCCTCTCCTTCCCCTGCATGGTGCCGGCAACAACTTTTCTCCTTCCCTTGGATGGCGGTGGCAGCTCCTCTCCTTCCCTTGCGCCGCGGCGGCGGCGGCACAGTTGTTGCGCCTCCTTCCTCCCTCATTCAAGACTCGTGAGTTACAACGGTTTTTTATTTTACCCTGATTCGGTGATACCGAAATACCAAACCGAAATAATTTGGTATTTTGGTTTCGGTAGTTGAAATTTTTCAGGCAATTTCGGTACTTAAATAGAGAATACCAAACTTTCAAAAATACCGAAATACCGAAACCGAATATACCGTATTACTGAATGCCCACCCCTATACAAGGGTAACAACGCGATGCACGATACTTAGGCAATTTTTCCATTTTTTATATAGTGGTGCGTAAGCCGACTCCCAATAATATGGCTCCTCCATATAGATGGCCAAACCTGACGGGGCCGTGCTGGCCTGGGCCCGACGTGTGTCGTGCCGTGCCGTGCCGTGCCTGGGCCGAAGGCCAGGCACGTCGGTCCGACCCAATTAATTTTTTTGTATTTTTTGTTCATCAACATATATATTATAATATAACGTGACACAACAATCACAAAAAAAACTAAGTCCTAGTGTCTAGTAGGTGTAGCAATAGAGCTTTTAAAGTGAAGAGGTCCATGCCCAAACAGGCTCGATGGGCCCATCGCGCCTTGTGCCAAACCAGGCCGACACGACCTCCCTTCGAGCCGTGTCTGGACCTTTGTCTTGGCCCGTGGGGCATGGCACGGCCTGCAATCTTGCTTGGGCTGTACCGGGCCTGTTCTAATCGGGTCGTGCCTGACGGGCCCGTTTGGCTATCTATGCTCCTCCAATTGCGGTCAAACCGACTGCAGTCCACGACAAATTGATTGATACGCTATAGATTAGTCAGGTTTATTAATTATTAACGCTGCATCTACCAAACACGATCGTTGCATGCATGTGCACGCAGAGGCAGACCAGTGTACCACCACTCACTAGCAGCTAGATTCAGTTACTCCCTGCAGACTACAGTGCGGTCCGCAGTCCGCCTGTCTGGTAGGCAGCAGTTGCGAAAGGGAAAATACGGTTCTACCATGAAGTACACTTCTTCAGTTCTCCAGCATGACAGCTAAGAATTTCGTGTTGAAATTATCTTCGTTGTTGAAATTATCTGATTACTCCGTATTTATTTAAACGAAACTTTGACCACTTTGAACGGTAGGTTCAAAAAGCCGAAAACGATAATCGAAGCTTGATTTAAGTAGTAGAGTTTATAGAGGTGGCGTTGGACATTGCCTTTATGGCTGAGATTTTTAAGTAACATAAAAAAGCGCAAAAAATGACAAAAAATATTTTGTCAAGAAGATGCTTTAAGACCGCGTTTGATTGAGGATTAAAGGATGGATCAAGGGTTTTAATCCACCGAACACTGAGTTGAACAGATAAAATTAATCCGGTCAGTGCCGTTTATCCCGCAAACCTACAATAGCTAATACAACAAAATGGCAACAAAACAGCGTAAGAACTTATCCTTCTCTACTAACTAACCCACAAAATTTGGGTTAATACAAACTTGTCGGTGTTTTATACACCGGGGTGTAACCCCATGCTGCTGACATGCGGGAACGATGGACCGTCCGAGAGTATTCCATACTCAACAACATCGATCCCAAGCGGATCAAGATCTGTCTCCAGGCAAGCTAGTCAACTTAAGTCTACTTTGGCCACGTGGTTCCCCACGTGCAGGCGGGCGACTAGGCCCCAAGCGTCGGGTGGGCAGGCTACGTGGTGACTCAGCGTGCAGGAGGGCGAGCATGCCCCAAGCACCGGGCGGGTAGGCCAGATGTCGACCCGGCGTGCAGGCACCGAGCGCGGGCGATCTAGTCTAGTGGCGCGATGATGAACGGGTGGGCGAACAAGGTCCGAAGCCAGGCGCCCAGTAAACGTGTTGGTCCCGTGGATAGCTGGAAGGTGTGCGGCCCCATTGTCGGCGACTAAGGTTGGGCGCGGATCGCCCTGGATCTGGCGCATTTAATTCGACGGAACCAGTCTGATGGAGTAAGTGGGGCCTGACATAATGGTTACCCCCGCCACTCCATGGCGTCAGCTACGCAGTAGCTTCTGTAGGCGCGTGCGACTAGGCGCCACAAGCAGCGGGGGTAGGAGCCCGTCCTGTCACTTCCATTTTGTCCCCAGACGTTGCGGAGGCGCTGCAGGATGGCGACTTCGACGTGAGATCAGAGATGGGACAAGCTATAGTGCAGGATCATTTAATGTACAATGTTCATTACTTTGTGACCCATGTCGGCCCGGGTGTATAAGTCTGGGGGGTGCATCTGTAGTGGGGATGGATCTCTCTTTGGATAAAGACCCGAAGGTAGCCAGTATTCACATTACAAGGAGCTCGAGTAGGAGTAGGGCTATTACCCGATCAGGGGACCTAAACCTGGGTAAATTTGGTGTCTGTTCTTGCGTTCTTGCGTGAGAGAGAGGAGAGGAATGAGCCAACCCCGCGCACCCCCAATGCCGAACTACCCAAGTAATCACCGAAAAATCTGTCAGCTGAAATACGCCGACAAAACTAATCTAGGAGGTAAGGTTAACTAATCCGATTAATCTAACCTCAACCAAACACATCCTATAAGTGTCCTCATAATATAAAAAATTTAAAATTTAGCAATGTTTATACATACTCATTTGTATTATGGTTTTGATTAGGACCTTTCTGTGAAAGGAATCTTTATATTTTCTCTAAAAACAAACAAGGCCACATTTTGTCTATAAAAATATATAAATTTTACAAAGTACTTGATTACGAAATCTCCCCTAAATATGCATTGCTTTATACACGCTTCTTTTTTGCACGGATCCAAACGCAGTTGTACTCCAAAGAAAGAGAAAAGCTCCTCTTCTTACGTGGAAGCCACCTGATCTGGCTTTGAGCTCTACACTGCAAGGACTATGTGCCAACCTTTCATCCCTTTTAACTCTTCCGTTAAACACGAGCAAGAACCGGCCTTGATCAATGATGCCTGTCAAGATCATGGGTCAATTTGTAGACAGCTAGCATGAGTCAAAAGGAAGCAATATATCAAGCAGGGAAGGCAGCATGCATGTTCTTCGCCCGTGGATTCTGCATTTCTGCGTCGCTAAGCTGGCGAGGTTGGACATTCCGCGTACGTACACGACGCTCCTTGCGTGCCGGGCGCAGCTAATCCAGAGATGATAGCACATTATAAGCACGTACATAAGATGATTGAGTACGCTAGAAGCTGAAGCAACACACAATTTTTAGAGTAAACCGACCACACACTGCAGCACATCAGAGGACATGGCTCTCGCTAATTATGAACTGTGACGACTGGCTCGGTAGCAAGTAGTTCGTGCCACTGAAGCACTGGGAGTTTGCTGGGACTGGGAAGTCACAAGCGTTAAGAATGGGAATGAAACAAGCTTGAAACATCCCATTTTAGCATCAGAGACCGATGTACGTCGTGTGGCCCAACTGGGTGCAGGGCTGCAGGCGGCGTGAGAACGCAGACGAAAGTTCAGAGCCACACAAGAAGAGGGGAAAAAAACATAATCTTCAGAAGTGACAGCTCAGAGGAACATGCAGTTAGCCGTCCTATATTTCCGTGCAACATGTGTTGCTAGCAGTACCGTGCGCCACTGCACTCCCCGCGTCCATCCCCAGAAAATTTACACCGGTAGATCAGAGCCCAAAGTTTGAAGCATTTTACAGATGTTTATCTTTCCTTTTCAATTTTTTTTTCTTCTCGTGCATCTGATTCTTTCTGGCCTTCCTTTTATCGCCTCATGATAGCCCGAAAGGCTCCACTGAGGATGCCCCTCTCACATGGCTCGTGCCAATGCAGCCCCACCTGCCTATAAATCCACCTCTGGCCTCTGCCCATCCATCCTTAGCCAAGAAGCATCGCGCCACCGGAAAGCTGAAATTGCTGGTGTGTTCCTAGCTAGCTGCTGCAGCCTCGGTGGAGATCGATCGATGGAAGCGCGAGGGCGAATGCAGGAGATGCGGCTGCGGGGAGTGGCGGTGGTGGTGGCGGCGCTGATGGCGGCGGCGGCGGCGCGGGCGCAGCTGCAGGTGGGGTACTACGACACGGCGTGCCCCGCGGCGGAGATCATCGTGCAGGAGGAGGTGAGCAAGGCGGTGTCCGGCAACCCCGGCTTGGCCGCCGCCCTCATCCGCCTGCACTTCCACGACTGCTTCGTCGGGGTCAGTACTCACTTGCTCACTGCTCACTGCTCAGTGCAGCAGCTCTCCATCCCAGTTCTTTTTATTTCCCCCTTCCTTGCTTCCAATATTCCATTAATGAGAGCTCTTAAGCTTCTTGGATGGGGTGCCAGATCGGGACAATGGATGCTGGGGCAGGGTAGCCGCATTGCAGCAAAACTGCGTTTGCTAGCGTCGAGTGATCCGATGCAACGTGGTGTCACTGTGGGGATGTGCTTCGCTTGCATGTGGGGCCTGCCGCTTTTGCCGTGCCCCGTGCTCCTCTGCTTCGAATTCGATCGTCTGCTTGTCGCTCTCGCTCGCATACTTTTACACCGAGAAAAAAAAGAGTAGATGTGCAGTGATGGAATTGTCGTTGGCACAAGCAACGGTTGAGCTTGAGCCGTAGCGCATCCAGCAGTAACTTGAGCGGATACAGCAGCAACTAAGGCCCTGTTTGTTTGAGCTGCAGCTTCTCTAAAAGCTGCTTCTGGGAAAAGCCACAGAAAAATAGCTTCTGAAAAAAACTCAAATCATAATACAAATTGGGTTTTTGGTGGCCTTTGCCTTCTTTAAAGAGGGTTTCAAAAGCTGGCCGTTTATTTGAACTTCTGGCTTCTGAGGCTAAAAGCTGGCTAGAAGCTCAAACAAACAGGGCCTAACTGGGGTCTATTTTCACTGCTTTCTCATCATCTGCAGCATGTTCAAAGTGACGTTTGATCTTATTTATTTGACCAATCAATTCACATTCGTTGCACACTTGCACTGCAGGGCTGCGAGGGGTCGGTGCTGGTGGACTCGACGGCGGGGAACCAGGCGGAGAAGGACGCGGCGCCCAACACGAGCCTTCGCGGCTTCGAGGTCATCGACAGCGCCAAGGCGCGCCTGGAGCAGGCCTGCTTCCGCGTCGTCTCCTGCGCCGACGTCCTCGCCTTCGCCGCCAGAGACGCCCTCGCGCTGGTACATACCCCCATCCCCCACCCCCAGCTCCAGTCCTGCACTAGCTAGTTCATTTACCAATCACCATGCAAGTGCACGAGCCTTCTAGGATCACACAATCCATCGCAATTCAAGAGGCATGGCCGATTCGTCAGTGGATTTGGACCCCATCATGGGACACTATAGGCCCAGTTCTTTTCAGCTTAACGGCTTAACAGCTTAACGACTTATCTACGTTTTGAAAACACATATGCTTTGAGTTTTTTTAAGTCCGTTTTTCGCTGTTTTGAAGGTGGGTTCTAACGCTTTAAAAAGCAAGTCAAACGAAATGTATCCGAATGTCGAGACTACCTCGAGAAGCTCTTGAAATTCAGTCATTTCAGTCGTTCATCCATTCAGATCGGCTCAAAAGAGCAGGGCCTAAAGCCATTTTAAAAAAAGGGATCGATCGATATATGTGCGGCATGCATGCAGTGCCGGCCTCTCTAGCCCCAATTAGCTTGCTTTATTGATATCCACCGCCCATCGATCTCGCTCGAAAAACAGCTGCTCCTGCATCATAATCCGTACATGCATGGCACATGACCGGTTGACATGGCGTTCACGTACAAGAATCGGTCCGGGAAAGTTTCTGCTCCTGCAAGCAACGGAGACGCACGGGCATCACGCCTGTGCTTGCAACGGCAGAGACCTTTCTTTATGTACACGTAAGCACGGTACTGCACGGACAAATCATCGGCCCGTGTGGCCGTGTCCGTATCAGCCTCACATGGGGCATCGTACGTGTCGTCTCGCCCCCGCATTCTTCCGAGACGCGCCAAAGCAACATGGCGCAATAATCCCATCTGTCCATGGCCCTCCTGCTGAAAATTGTCGTGGAAAGTTCACTTAATTTGGACCAGGTGCGTGCTGTTTGAGATACATTCACGACCACTCCATCACGATCGCGCGTTGAGATTTATATATATTATTTCCAATTTTTTTATACGCTTTCTTTTTTAAAAAAATTATCTTTTTAAGTTTTATAAAATATTGCATTTTAGTCCTTCTTCCTTTCCTCCAGCCCAAAATACAATTGACTCCCTTGATCCCTTAGAAGTGCAACTTCCTGCAAGGGTCATTGCATAGTGGCGATGATCAACCACATCGGTGTCATGATCCGAACATGACGCATTGTGTCATAATGACAATGGCATGTGCCTCGTGAGGGTGCCACATTGGTTTTTGATGGGGACATCATGGTCGTTCTTAGCGGCGCATTGTCATGGAACAGCTTGTCGTTGCGGTAAGACACGACAAGTTGCACAGGAGCGACACGGCGGTCATCACTCTCTCATGCATATATATTGTTGTCGGCGGCGATGGCGCTCGGGGATTGGAGAGAGAAAAAGGGGAGTAAGGGGTTTCAAATAAAAATGAATTGACAGAGGATAAGAATGTGCCAAAGGCCGATCATTCCGTGGCTTTGCTCCTATCCCCATGCAAGAAATTCGAAATCTGATGCATGTGATTGAATGCAGAGGAAGGTCAAATACCGAAGCAAATGCAGGTTTCGAGTCCTGTTTTTTCCCCCCTGCCTGGACGCAACAGCGGTATCGGTACATGCAACCCGTTGGTCCTACTGGCACTAACAGGGTAGTAGGGACTAGGGAGTGTAGGACTATTTGGAGATGGTACGTCAACTGATTAGAACAATTATTCAACTAGTCATACGACCGTTGCCAACTATTTTTTTGCCTTATTCCTGCACCGAACGCAGATAGTTCTTCTGCTCTGATCTGGTCATATCGGGTCAAATGGATTCTAAAATAGTAGTGGTGCTAACGTTACTGAAGACCGAGAGGTCAACAGGTAACATGTTTATTAATGGTTTTACGTGTAACATAATAATCAACGTTGAGCACATAGCAGTACGTTGTTCTTGCAATCCCATTCTAGCTTTAAGCAGTTTGCAGAGGGGTGAACGGTAATTAAGCACAGTAGTGCCTAATTTCATTGCCGGGGAGCATCGGGGAAATTAATTAACACAACTTCATGATCGATGAATATTTCCAGACTACTTGTAGTACATGAAAGCGAATTAAGCTTTCAGTTAGAGCTGGAAACAGCAAATCAGGCTAGCTACCCCATCACACGAAAAGGACGCATAACAGCAGGTCGGAGCGCTGGCTGTGGCCGGCGGTTTGGAGTCCATTTCTCTCAGATCGACGTCCAATTAAGCATTTGGGCATAACATGGGGGTGGGGATGATTAAAGAGGGAAAGATAGGAAGCTACATACAGGTGGGGCATGGCAGGACATGTTCATGGGCGCATTGTCTACGTGGATCCGTCGCGCGCCCATGTGACCGCGCTCCAATCGAAATGCCATCCCCACTTGCATCGCTTCTGTCCCCATTCCTCTAGTTGGAGCCCGTGTCCCCTGTCACCATGCGCCACCGCTCGCCAGATCTGGCGGTACAAGATCAAGGGAAGCAGATTAAATTCTTTGTCTTTCTTTGTCTCTCAATCGTGTAAAGACACAAGTTTTTTATATAAAACAAAATAAAGTTCTAATATGTATATTAATTGTGAGACGCACACAATTCTAGATATACGGTAGATTGTGCCGCTCATGGGAATCTTTTGCTCAACCTAAATTGTGTCGCTTATGGGAATTCTTTACTCAATCTGAGATGGAATGGATTTTCAGGTTTTCACTTTGGTGTGCGTTGTGTAGGTCGGAGGAAAATCATACCAGGTGCCAGCGGGGCGAAAGGATGGCAACGTCTCGATGGCACAGGCGACCAATGGCAACCTGCCACCCCCGACAGCAAATGTCAACCAGCTCACACAAATCTTCGCTTCCAAGGGTCTCTCCAAGGCCGAAATGGTCACCCTGTCAGGTAGTTCAATCTCTCCTGAAAGCCAACTGTTCAAGTAACACAACTACAAGCAATCAATCGAAAGTACCCTGTCTCTTGGATTTTGCTATAAGCAATGACTAGGAAGTGTATTTATGGCTGTCTGTAGTCGTGGGATCTTTGTTTTAGGCGGTAAAGACTAAGAGCACTGTTTTTACCCTTAGCCAAGAAGTTTTCCGCTTTATCTTCACCCTCCGTTGCGCTCTAAGATCCGTGTGGGCAGTCTCAACCTTCTCTCACATAATACTTTTACATCCCATTAGAAAAATGAAAAAAAAACACTAAGCATGTGTTTTTTCCTTCTCTGTCTTCCGGAGTCGTGAGTTGCCACGACCCATGACAATGACGACACGTGCTTGATCCGTTATACCATGGTCGGAACAGCGATCGCTTTGTGGGAGAGAGAGGAGGAATGACACGGTCACTTTTTTCTTCTTCTAAAATTTAGGGGTGTTACCGCAAAAGACGGAACATGAGCTGTCTATAATGGATCTTAGAGTGCGATCAGACATAGTAAGACATAAACTGGTTTTTTGAAAAGAAAAAAAAAATCCTACGTACCATGTCCATGTGACGGGCTTTCCGGTCACGTGCGCGGCACACGGAAATTAAAGGCTACATTTGCTTTTGCTTGCATGTACAGGGGCGCACACGATCGGGACGGCGCGGTGCAGCTCGTTCAGCAGCCGGCTCTACTCGTACGGCCCGAACGCGGGGCAGGACCCCAGCATGGACCCCACCTACCTGGCGGCGCTGACGCAGCAGTGCCCGCAGACGGCGGCGCCCGGCGGCGGCCAGGCCCAGGTCCCCATGGACCCCGTCACCCCCAACACCTTCGACACCAACTACTTCGCCGCCGTCGTCGCCAACCGCGGCCTGCTCGCCTCCGACCAGGCGCTCTCCGCCGACCAGGCCACCGCCGCGCAGGTCGTCGCCTACACCAACGCCCCCGACTCCTTCCAGGACGACTTCGCCGCCGCCATGCTCAAGATGGGCGCCATCGGCGTGCTCACCGGCGCCGCCGGCGCCGTCAGGACCGACTGCAGGGTGGCCACCAGCTAGCTCGCCCGTCCGCCGGCGACGATGCATGGGGTGCACGCCGCGTAATGCACATGCTTCTTCGATTCTTGCGACGTCGCTAAAAATGTACGTATTTATGGTATAGCTAGAGTTTGTGTTTTGCTCGTTAATCTGGTCAGCCTGTACGTACTAGCTTAATTAGCTCGTGCGTTCTTCTCTTCTCTCTTGTGTTTTTTTTCCTCCTCTCTTGTAATGTTTCCCGTTTTGTGATAATATGTAGCTTTATTCTTTTAGCCTCTGTATGCATCTAGCGAGCTACAGGGATCGGTCGACAAATTACTGTATATGTACTGATGCTAGCTGTACTATGATGTTCCGAAATCCAAAGAGAGCTTAGAATGACAACACTGACACTTGTTACTGATACCATTAATCCTGACACTTGTTACTAAGGGTCGAAAGGAGGAGGGGCATGTGGTGCGGCTAGTGCCAAGAGGGTGGAGAGAGAGAGGAGGGATGGCTGGCGGGGAGACAAAGAGTAGTGGCAATGAGAAAGAGGAAAGAGCGAAAATGATAGAGGAAAGTAGAGGGAAAGGAAAGAGAGTGACTTACTATGGTTGCAATGTCATGTTGTGTGTCGCATGTTAACTTACATGCCATAGTGGCAAAATCGTCTAAAAAGCCGTCTCCAGATGTTACGAAGTGTTGAATACCTACTTTCATAGTTTATTGGGGTTTTTAAATGAAGCGTGATGGTTCAAAATGGGAAATATAGTTTTTATTTTTATTTTTTAAAAAATACTCTTATGTGGTTTTTGGCAAACCCCATTTTAGAAAATCGATATAAAATCGACCAATTACCATCATGAGATCGAGACTTTATTATGGGAGAATTCAATTTATGGAAGAGAAAATTGCATGGTTTTTTTCACCGATTTTGCTAAAACTATATCGTGCACCCTGTATGGTTGTATTCACACCAATGAAACATGTTTGTTGGTTTCGGTCCATGGAAATTGGAAAGCGAGGTTTGATTGGGAGGAGATGGGCGGCGCTAACGTGCGGGATTCCGAGGTGCGCCGTGATTTCGGCCCAAATGTTTGCGAAGGCGTTATTTTTGGGCTGGTACGGATATAACCCAGGTTAGTTTACGCTCTTGTTGATATTTTAGCATAGGTGCATACGCAATGGCCCGCTTAATGACGGGAAGTGGACTGGGCTGTATTCTGGACTGGGCTAAACAGCTCTCGTTACTACCAACATGGAAACAATGTTGCCTTTTTCAGGAGCAGCAGGCAGCAGCAACGCACATCCACTCATGCAGGCAGACATGCGCCAGGAAAAGAATTTTGAGTTTGTTTACAAGATAATAATTGGGAGGCACTATTTGGTAGGCGCCTGCAATTTCAGCATTTTTGCAGGCACATGCCACGTACATGCGTGTAGACCTTGCAAAAAAAAATTCCACTATTGCAAAACATTTTTTCCAATAAATGGAAATGTGAAAAAACAGTAGAAATTTAGTGGATTTTTTTGCGCTTGCACGATTTCGCAAATTATACGAGCAAAAAATCTCTCGACGTGAAAAATAGAAAACAAAATAAAATTTATAACAAATAGAAAACAAAAGAAATCTATAATAAACAGAAAACAAAATAATCTATAATAGATCAGACCTCGCGCAAAAAAAATCCACTATTGAAAAACATTTTTTTTTCAATAAATGAAAATGTGGAAAAACAATACAAATTTAGTGGAATTTTCACTAATTGAGTGCTAACTATTAGATTAATCCGGACGCATCCACAATCCAACGGCCGACCACGTGCGCAGTGAAAATCCAACGGCTGACCGCGGCGCCTGCGCGTTTGACCGGCGCGCAGTAGAATTTGAGTTCCTATCCACTCAGTGCGTGCATGTACAAATACTACGTGCGTACCGTTGTTGTTTACCATGTCATCTGTAAACGGTATTATACATAACACATGCAATATGGCAATGGTATACATGATCATATTCTCTATACATGTTCTCCATCCTAGATAACCCCTTCAGCTTATCGACCCTCATGCAATAGCCGCCTACAGAATTACACGGTTCAATTTTCTACGTGCATCTCTGTGACTCGAATCATCTTTTATCCTACATGAAAATTAAAGTCTATGCATGACTTATAGACAAATCACTGTACATGCTGTCACGCGAAATCACTCATGGCATGGTGCATGCAGCATCCTGATTTGAATGCATATCTTGAAGGGGGGGAAAAGAGGCTGTGGGCTAGCGCTGATGAGCACTGGTCCAGGCGGCTCTAACGCAACTGTGCAGCGTGTGGGTAGCACAGTAGCCGCTATAATGTTCCATGATCGATGTGGTGCTGTGCTCGCCCACAAACACTCTCGATCCCCACTGGGATCGATATATCGATGGATAGATATATAGATACACACACACTGTGACAGATTTCGCCGTAACATGTTGCCGATGGCGGCAGCATGCAGCTAGCCGGTGAAGTGTCACCTCGATGACTCGATCCATCGCTATCGTCGGAGAGGTTAATCGCTCGCGGCTCCATCCATTCGATCCACGCGGGCATGCACGCCCACACGCGCGCACAGTACGTGCCCCCTTTCCTGCCACTGTTGCACCCTTCGCTTTTGCTAGCTGTACATCAATTCACGGATAATAATTCATGTGCTTTGCTCGATCGCTTAATCAGCATGCAGCTAGCTTAGCTCGACCGCAGTTTAATTCCAGAACTCAACCTGAAAAGCGTAGGCTTGCATCGATCTTCGCATGCAGGAGAATTGTACAGAGCGATGGAATGGAAGCTGTCGACGTACAGTACAGTGCAGTGCAGTCCTCCGAGTCGAGAAGCATCAGAACCTGCAGTATTTATTTATACGGCTAAACTTGTATTAATTTTTTTTTTTTGATAAAGGAAGATTAAATTGCTTTCAAGAACAATACATCGAGTTGATACAAGGTCTTAAAACTCTCCCGGCCTCTGCATAACAAGATGCACACAGCCTAACAAGGATATAAACAAACACACTCTAGTCTAGTGACTATCAATCTTTAGACTAGAAAGCCACCCATGTGCTTGAAAAAAAAGGCCTTGGCCACCTGCTCCAAAAGGTGCAAAGAATCCATAATTGTAGATTGTAGCTCCTGCTTCTGTAGCACAACCCATGTACGTAACCAATGGGTAATATTGAAGATAACCTGCAAAAGAGACAAGGTGAATTTCTTTTGAAAAACTAAGTCATTCCTACTTAACCAGAGCGACCAAACAATGGCAGCTGCTCCTAGTAGGACAAGGTTTCTAATTTCCTTGTTAAAACCAACTATCCAATTCTCAAACATATTGGAGACACTAGAGGGTCTAGATATTCCGAAAGCCAAATGAATTAAGCTCCAAACCAACCGAGCAAAACGGCAATCAAAAAACAAGTGTCTAATTGTCTCGTCTTTGTGACAAAAGCAACATGTTTTGCTACCTTGCCAATTGCGTTTAGCTAGATTATCTTTAGTCAAAACTACCCGCCACGAAGATACCACAAAAAGGTTTTAACTTTTAGCGGGGCTTTCAATTTCCTCAAGCGTTTGTTTATATTGGGAACATCACAATTAATCAAAACTTGGTAGAGAGATTTCACCGAGAACTATCCATTTTTGTGCAAGTTCCAGTGAAACTCATCCCTATCCTGCGTTAGTACTATATTAGCTAAACTTGTATTAATTGGCTGGCAGCTAGCAAGGCCAGAAATGTGCGTGCGTGCTTTTGGACTTGATCGGGAAAAAAGCACTTGTCGAAATCGATGGAACGGGCCAGTCTGCTTGCATTGGCTTCTACGACAGGTCGTGATCCAGGCGCAGGAATAGACGTTGCGTTTTCCCTCCTCTCTCTCCGCCGGCCCTAAGAACACCAATCATGCGTGCATCGATCAGACAGTGAGAGGCCACACACGACACCTCCAATTCTCCAAATCTTCGATACAGAACAGATACATATTGCTGGGATGTTGATGACACGGAGACATCTCCCTGAAGGATGACTCCTCCTCCTCCTTCTCCTTCTCCTTCTCCTTCTTCTTCTTCTCCAGGTTAGCCTGTGGGTGGCCTGAAAGCTCCGTGTGTGGCTGTGGAGACGGCGCCTGCAGAAGGATTCCAAGAACTGGATCGATCGATGTACATGTGAGCGCATGCGTGATATATATCCTCTGCTTCTTCCACACTCCAGTGTCCCCATCGCTTCTTTTTGACTGCTACGTGCTGCGTTTCTATCGGAATCATCTGGACGGCTGGCCTGATATATCTTCAGTCTGGACACTTGCAGGAAGTGCATCCATTTCAGCTGCTGCACACAGGCACGGGCAAACAGTAAACTAATAAAGCACAAGATTCCGCGTGCTGCGTGCATGCCCAAAGGCAGGAGGAAAAACAATCACACGCTTTGCCGCCATCAATTGCTGCCATATATATGATCTCAGATTCGGACTCATCGCTGTTGAGCATACACACCAAACACTATATCCTTAAACTCCATTTCACAACCACCTATTCCCTTTATCCTTCGTTCTAAATTTTCTTCATATTTTATACTATAATCTAAAATATTCCTCTTCCCTCCATTAGACACTCTATCCAAAGTTGCAATAATTTAGAAAGACTTTACATTCGTTACTATGTTACTCCCCTCAATTTCACTATTAACTTTCCCTTCTAGTATCTTTTCTTTTAAATTTCTGTCGTATGTTTTAAAATGATCGGCGCGGATGCTCTTGATTCGACTCTGTTTCCTCGCTTTCTCGGCAGGTTATTTGTGGCTGTCTTTTCGATGGGACGTCGCTGTAAAGACTTGGGAATGTGGTGGCTCCGTTTATTATATAGATAGCAGATAGATAGATAGATTTCTATGTACTCCCTCCATATTGCAAAAAGTAGTCGTTTTAGAGTTTTTAGAGATTTTTAAAAGCTGGCGTTTTGCCATTCCTCCTCTAATTACTGCTGTTGAAAACAGTAGCATCATTAATTACTACAAGTGCCAAGGAAGAAAAAAAATGCATCCACCAGTATTTGAACTCAGAACCTCTTGGATGATGGAAAGGGCTCTAACCACCAAGCTAAAGTACTTTACCTGCTCTAGGTATGAGGTCTATAGTTAATACCCCTTGGTATCCCCATTGCCATCTAAAACGACTACTTTTTGCAGTATGGAGGGAGTATATGTTTTAAAATGATCGGCGCGGGTCCTCTTGATTCAACTCTGTTTCCTCGCTTTCTCGGCAGGTTATTTGTTGCTGTCTTTTCGATGGGACGTCGCTGTAACGACTTGGGATTCGAACTCGATCATTCGCACGGAAGGTACAGACTATAGAGCCATCCCATCCAGGTGACGTGTCTGCAGACTGCACTTGCCTTGTAGTAGGCCTGGCCTTTTAGGCCATCGATCTAGGCATCTCGTGCTATTGTTTATGACCGCGCGCACACTATGCTAACCACTACTCAATAGCACTAGCTAGCTACTGCAATGTCGCAAAGACGCAAACAGCTAGCTACTGGCTAGCCAGTGCCCATGCCAGTGGCTGCGTGTGCCTGCATCTATCTATTTTTTTTTTGGAGAAAATATCTCGCTTAAATTAAATCCCTGGTGATGAAAAGTTTACACTTGCAGACTCGAACACCGAAGGAAAATTACAAAGGTCCACCGGGACCGACTCCAACCATCGACCTGAGATTTCCTCCACTTTGCCCCATCGAGCAAGCCCATGGGCTGCCGTATTTAGGCCACGTGGAATCCAGCGTATGCTCCACCCTGTCTTGCACCTGTCTTTCACCCACTCAATTAACTTCCCCCATTTGTCTCTGTCCTGCTCAGAGCATTTTACCCTATCCACGAGATCTTTGCAATCTGAGGCAACCACCGTAGGGGGAAGAGTGAGGCAATCAGCGAGCTCGAGCCCCAGCTTCACCGCCGCCGCCGCCGCCTATCCAGCTTCCGCAAATCACAGCTTTGAGCGTACCTCAGCAGCTTGGATCCCCCCTCTGACCGAACTCGCGACTGCAGCAATCGACGAAGAGCACTCCGCATCTGACCAGGCCAGCATCTATCTAGCAAATGCAAATTTTGTAGCTCGTCAGGTACATTCTTTGATTTTTTTTTGGGATCGAGTAAATAGTATCTTAGGTACATATAAAGTTGGATGTATATATCTCTCGTTTATGTACATTACATCAACTATGAAACTAGGTATTATTGAGTGTACATGTTGGCTCCCCATCTCATGGCATGTCCAAACCGTTTATGTCAGGTAGTTTCAGTGTCCACAATCCACCAGCTCAAAGCGCCCAATATATATTTGCATTCAGACCCCTATAATCGACAGAAAATTGCGTTTGCAGTAGAACATTTGTATAAAAGCACTCGTATATTTAACAATTGGTCAAATAAGCGGATATCACAACATCATATGAGCAGCACATATAAAAAAAATCTATGTTGGATATTTGATGAAAAAGCAGCATACGGTTTTTTGCATATCTATATTGCATTATGTCACAAATTGATCAATTTGCTATTGGATAATGCTTGTATTATGCTTCTTACTGTAATTTTTTGAATATGGAGGGTGTATACTGCTACTATATTACAAAATCTACTACATATATGACCTTATTTGACTAACTGTTAAATGTACAAGTGCTTTTATACACATGTTCTACTGCAAGCGCAATTTTCTATAGATTACAGGGGTCTGAATGCAAATTATTGGGCCACGTGTCCTCTGAGTTAGTTGCCCCTGGACACTGAAACCACCTGACATAAGCGGTTTGGTCCTGCCATGAGACTAGGAGCCAACATGTATACTCAGTACTAATGCCTAGTTTCATAGTTGATGTATGTAAGCGAGAACTCCAGCCAACTTTATGTATCTATGATGCTATTTACTCTTTAGGATTTGACAACGAAAAGAAGTCGGATCAGATGTTGAAGACTGGTGCTAATCATGATTATCTAAGTTTGCTCCGGGAGGATCATGGTTATTGGCTACCTTGTTTCGGAACAGTCCACGGCAAGGAAACAAAACTCATGAGGGCTCGTTTGGGAGTCCAGTTCCCCGCCGGAATCTCCTTCGATTCCCAGGAAAAAAATCAGCGTTGACCAATTCTGTAGGGATTTTCCTAGACAATGTTTGGATGAGGCAGGGAAAGGGAAAATCCCAACCAACCCCTGTCAAATTCCCGGGTAAAAAACAATCTCGAGGAAAGGGAAGGGGAGGTGAGGGGGAGGAGGCCGGCTGACTCGAGCATATGAGAGAGAGAGAGAGAGAGAGAGAGAGAGAGAGCAAACGAAAGAGAGGGGGAGAGATTAGAGATGAGAGGAGAGAGATTATTCCAGATGGTATCCACACATGCAAAATTTGCCATGTCACTAGCCACTTTGTCAGTGAAAATCACCTCAAACCTAGTCAAAGAACTGGTCAAGTCTAATTTTGAATGATGAGGGACCTGACAAGTATTGTATTTTGGTTTAGGGTTCAATTTGATTCGGCAAGCATAACTGAGGTACTAAATCAGCACTTTTTTCCTAGTTCAAATGATCTTGTGTATGAAATATAAGGCAAACATGATATAGCTCCCTGATATCATCCACCATGTACACACCCATAGTATCCTTTTTTTGCATGAAAAATCTAATATGTTATACCATTAATTATATGCAGCATCCTTTTTTCGCACTAAATATGTCATACTGGGAATTAAACTCAATACCTTCTGATTCTGACTCGACTCTAGCCCACCTCTCCTAAGACTCGTAAGATGGTAAGACCATCTCCAAGGGAGTCCCTTTATGGGCTAGATTCCCTTTGCGAAGAAATTCTGATGCTCCAATATAATCCTGTCACAGTTCTCGTGAGAAAAAATTTATTCGTGCATTTCCTTTAGAACGAGATTCTCTCTCCATTTTCTTCGCAAATTTCTTCGAATGGATGCTATTGGAGATGGTAGAAAATCAAGAGAATGAATGTGGGGAAGAAAAGCGGAAAGACAATGGAATGAAGGGATTATAGTTAGAGACGGTCAAACTATCTCACCTATTCATGCGTCTGATCTCATGTAGGGGATATATGCGTTACGAATGTTTAATCAAAATTAAATTGGAAATTGCGAGGCGTGTTCTGCGACCGCTCGGTATTTACGAGGGAGACGAATAGACGATGCGTGGGTAAGCCTGCACAGTGCCGCGGCAGTAGACTGCAGGCAGGAGGCAGCAGAGCAGTGGTAGCCTAGCCTTGGTGGCAGTACGGGCACCTAGTCAACTACCCCAACCAACCAAGGAAGGTTGCATGTTTTGCATAGGGCCATGGCTCCTCGGGGCCTGGGCTCAATGATGAGTCCCTGCCATGTGGTCCCAAGACAAGCCCGGGCCCGCGTTGCAGTGGTGTGATGACAAAAGGATACCATCCCATTCTCAGCGGTTGGCCCCGCACCGCGCAGTTTTGTCTTGAGCACGGGTTACGGACACCTGGCTTACTCACGTAGCACTCACTGACATGCCGGGCCGGAAACGAGATGGTCCTACAGAGCAGTTAGCAGGCTGGTGTTCTTATTCCGTCTAAAAAAAAACTAATGGCGTCACAGGTGAGCAGGGAATGAAAGCCAGCGTTGACGCTGCCACGTCTGCGGCTGCCTATACAGACAGCACGCCTCCTGCTGCGTCTGCTCTGCCTACTAGGTGGGACCCACTCAGAGGGAGGGACCACAATTTTATTTTCCTGTTCATTTGTTCGATACTTGCTGTGGTGGTACCACATGTGTTGTTTTCGATTTTACGGAACCATTACTATGTCAATATGTTATGGTGTGCGGTTGGATTATATTTGAAAACGAAAGTGTTGATATATTCCACTTACACAAGCTAGTGTACTTTTTATGACTTGTCCTCCAATTAATCACAATGTTGTTCCAGTGTAGAGGTTAATTTTATATTACGTGTCTCCGTAGATACCACTTTTTATGGTCTTGCGGAGATATGAGGAACTCTCCCACGTAGCATGGTTTATATTTAGAATCACATCGATCAGTTTGTGATCGCGTGAGCTAAATAGCATTATAATAGCGATGAGTCTAGAATCATAAGAAATATGTGTTATCTCATGTAGTCATATAAGAATCACCCGCATAACCACATTGAATTAACTATAACATGTAGCCATCGTTTTACAGTTGGAATGTTTTGTAAGGTTTATTTTCTTATGTTGTACCTATGTTTTTGAAAGTCAAGTATTTTCTTTTTTATTTTTGAAATCATTTAAGCTCTCAAATGTAATTAGAATAAAGCAAACTAGACTATACAAGGCGCTTCAAAAAACTCATAAAGTTCACCCTGAAAAACTACTCACCACGCGGATCGTTGCAAATCTCGACGGCCAATGACGTCGAGAAAGCGTCGGAAACCGTCGAGAGAGGTTAATCTCGATGGCTGACCGTTGAGATTTGGCCCTCGAGGCAACATGGTCGAGAGAGAAGACCTGTCTCGACGGCTTCAGCCCAGCCGTCGTCAGAAGGACCCAGGCCAGGTGCGATGTGCTGGCAGCACTTTTCTTGACGGCTCAAAGCCATCAAGATTGATGCGAGGCAGGCCGCATGGTTTCTCGGCCCAGCCCAATTTGATAGTAACGACGGCTCTGCGACTGTCGAGATTGATTAGCCCACCGCAGCTGGACCTGACCCCATCTTGTGCTGGCAGGTGGGCCCATGGACACCACTCTCGACGGCCAAGTCCTAGCCGTCGAGAATAAGTGCAGACAAGCCAAAAAAATTTAGAAATTATAAAAAACACTATAATTTTGCAGCTGCTGTTGCACCCCACAACAGCAACAGCTGCAAACTGCATACCCCCACATTCAAATATCCCACAAATTCACAGATATACACATTAATCTCTGGTAATATCAATACCACATATCAATACCACATCTCCGGCAATATCAATACCACAATCACAAGTTTCTGACATAATACTAGCATGCGCATTAGTAAATTACGGCTGCGGTGGCGGGGTGCCAAAGAGCTGCTCCGCGAGGTTGGCGGCCATGTTCCCGGAGGCGTCCTCGCCCTGCTATGCGTCGTCCTGAGGATGTGGCACGTAGGTCGGAGGCGTAGACATGGCAGAACCCGAACCTGCGAGATTTTTTAATTAGGCATTTGTCATATATATGTTATGCGACAACGTATTGATTTGGCACAAGTGACTCACCGGTGGATCACAGATCGAACCATGGACGTTCGATGTTCGGATAGTTAGGCGTGGGGATGAAGGTCGGCTGGGTCCAGAAGGTGGCCGGTGGTGGTGCCATCTGTACAGCGTAGCCGCCCTGACCAACGTAGGTGCCTGGAGGGGCTGGGTGGCTACCATAGATGGCCGTCCACCTGTGTAGGGGCTCTCCGTACCATACACACAATATATATATATG
>SPJY01019354.1:208716-235274 GCA_005191435.1 Raddia distichophylla
TAAAATATTTTTAAAATTTAAAAAGAGAAAATGGGCCAGCCCAATTAATATATCACAGCCCAGCAGAGCATAATAATCTATCTCCACGGCTCAATGCTGGCCGTCGAGACTAAATCCTGACGAGCGTATACTCATGGGTCGGCCCATCAGTATTCTCGACAGCATATGTGTGGCCGCCGATACAGATGGTTTCCCGCGCCCGCGAAAATCAGAGAAAGGTGCGCGGGCGCGAGTATAGGCGATCTTATATCGACGGCCGTGGTCCGGTTGTCGAGACTAAGTTTAATAACGATGGCTCGGATGAGGCCGTCAGGATTAGATGATTAGTATTGACGGCGTACAGACCATTGTTGGCCGTCGAGATTAGTTTTGGCCGTATATAATTTGTGTGATTCCTGTAGTGACTTAGCCTTGACCTTTGATTTGGTGCACGTCAACATCTGAACCGTCCATTCACTGCTCAAGAACCTAGCTAGGCAGTCTCGTGTTTGAGAAGTACTCCACAAATCAAGCATCACAGGTAAATTAAACTCCTCTTTTATTGAACAGCTGGGGGCCATGCATCCAAGCAGGAGCAGCTTTCCAGCGGTGCTTCTGGGCACGAACAGTAGTACTCCGTGCATGGCAAAAGTGGGTGTGTGCCCATGAGAGCGATTTGCATATATATCCATGAGCTTTGTTCTTCTCTTCAGATCGATCCACAGTGCGTGAAAGCTATAGATAACTACTGTGTGTGTTGGTGCGTGCGTATATATAAGTACCTGTCAAGAGGCAGCTCAAGGCAGTAGCGTAGCGCATGTACAGTATCTCTACGTATACGTCTCCTTGTCTAGGCAGCTCGTCCATATATATATCCATCGGCCATGTCATCGTATCCATCAGTCGAGCTGGCCTTTTACATGACCCTTCACCCAAAAAATACCTTCTCAGGCCATGCATGCAATATATCAGCAAGATTAAAAAGAGAGCAAAATTAGAAATATAGAAAATTACGGAGCAAGAAGACAAGGACTCTAAGTCTGTACCTACAAAAAACAATGCTGAAAAAGGAAAGGGGATAAAGGAATCAGAGGAGAACTTTGATATAAGATTTGATAATTCTCAGGAATCTGATAGCATGGAAGAAGAAGGCTTGTTACTTCAAAAAGCATTGGAGGTTTCAAAAGTGATGACTAGAAAAGATGACCCTAAAATTGACATATCCAAGAGATGTATGTGGTTGATGAAATGTAACAATCTGGGTAATATGCTTGGTGGACAGAAAGAACAGATCTATGAATATGGATCCTTCTTGAATAAGAAGTCAAATGTGGTGATTGAGAAGATATCAAGCTTATACAAGATTGATGAAGGAAGACAATCTGATAATCTTGAGGAAGACAATGCAGGTGGAGGCAAAGGCCAGGAAATTTTTGGGATGTCTAAATCTATTATTCCTGTTAGGAGAAGTTCAAGGCTGAAGGATGCAAATGTGCATATAATGGAAGAGCTTCCAACCTGGCAAAGAAAAAGAATTTGGAAGGTATTATTCAGTCCTCTAACTCCTTTTCTGTTCTTGATAATGATGATCTTATTAAAGTGGCTAAAAATGTTGGAGTTAAAATTAATAAAAAAGAAAAGGAGAAAATAAATATCCTCAGAGCTCTTGAAAAATCTAGAAATATGTTATTAAAGAAAAATAAAGCCAGTGAGGATAAAGAAATGAACATGGATAGTAATGGTTTAAATGTGCATAACATAGATATGGGTTCAGATGCAGAAGTGAATCTGGAATGGGATAATCAGCATGAAGTTGATCATGATAGTTTTTCTCCAGTTATTAGTAGAAAGGTTAGGAAAACTAAGAAAGTTCAGCTTAGAGATCTAGCTGGTATTAGCCATTTGAAAAGCCTGAGACCAGGCTATCAAGTGGGGTTTAGGAGTAAAAAAGGCAAAAATAATATAACTCAAGATGATGATGAGTAAGGCCCATATAATGTTTTGGAACTGTAGAGGGGTTAATAAAAAGGGTTTAGGTGCATATATTAGAGATCTAATATATGACCATGATTTGGGCATGGTTTGTCTGTGTGAAACTCAAAAAACACAGTATGATATGAATTTCTTTAATAAATTTGACCTCAATAAGGCTTTTGTGTGGAATTGGATTCCATCCAGAGGGAAAGCAGGGGGTATCTTGTTTGATATTAAAGAAAGGGATTTTGATATCCTTAGTTGTAAGAAAGGAAGATACATGATTATGTTGAATGTATGGGACAAAAGAATTAAAAAGAAATGGACTGTGATAGGGGTATATGGCCCTGCTCAACAGAATGAGAAGGATGATTTCCTCCTTGAGTTGTATGAGTTTTGTAATCAGACTAATTCCCCTTTGGTGTTGGGTGGTGACTTTAATATTTTAAGAAATATTGTGGATAAAAACAGGAATCAAAGAACAAATAGATTTTCTGATTGCTTAAATCAAATCATTGAGGGATTTGCTTTGAAGGAGCTTAAAAATACAGAAAGTCCCTACACTTGGTCAAATAATCATGTGGTCCCTACCAAAGAAAAGCTTGATAGGGTGCTAATTAGCACAGATTGGGAAGGTCTTTTCCCAATAGCCATAATTCAGAAGATTGCAAGACTGTTATCTGATCATAATCCTTTGGTTGTCAAGGCGGGGATGGGTGAAAAAAATAAAAATAGCTTTAAATTTCAGAATGGTTGGTTGAAAAATGATGATTTCTTGTCCATTGTGAATCGAATTTGGAAGGAACCAATTCGAAATTTAGATCCCCTTGATACTTTTCTCCTTAAGATTAGAAAAGTAAAGAAAATTCTAAAAGGTTGGGGAGGTCATATGTATGGTCTGAGGAAAAAGCAGAAAGAAAAATTATTAAACCAAATTAAAGGTTTTGAAATTAGAGAGGATGATGGCATTCTAAACATTGAAGATTAGAGATGTAAGATGGAATGTTCTGTTGAGTTGATCAGAATCTTGGAGGAAGAAGAAACTATTTGGCATCAAAATTCCAAAAGTAACTGGCTGTTGTGGGGAGATAATAACACCAAATATTTTCATTTGATTGCCAATGGCAAAAAAAAGGAAAAAATCATTGATTCATTGTATGATGGGGATAAAGAAATTCAAGGGGATGATTGTTTACTCTCTCATGCAACTGATTATTACAAAAAACTGTTAGGAAAAGGAGAAGGAGGTAGTTTTAGAATGCAAGGAAAGTTGTGGGGAGAAAATGAAAGGGTGAACAAGGAGGAAAATGAAATTCTAACTAACTCTTTCAGTTTATCTGAAGCGAAATCAGCTCTGTTTAGTATGAGCACAAACAAGGCTCCTGGTCCTGATAGTTTGCCAATTGAATTTTATCAAGTCTGTTGGGACATTATTAAAATGGATGTTCTAAAAATATTTTAGTGCTTTCATAAAGGTTATCTGAAAATTGGCGGATTGAATTATGGTATGATTATCTTATTGCCAAAAAAAGAGGATGCAAATAGTCTGAAACAATATAGACCTATTTGTCTTTTAAATAGCATCTATAAATGGATTACCAAAACTTTGACTATGAGGCTAGAAAATGTGGTTTGCAGAATTATCAACAAAAGTCAAAATGCTTTCCTGCCTGTTAGAAATATTATGGATGGGGTTCTATCCCTACATGAAATCCTGCATCACACAAAAAATATGAAACATTCTGGGATTGTGTTAAAGCTAGATTTTGAGAAAGCATATGATATAGTTGATTGGAATTTTCTTATGAGATGCTTGAAATGGAGAAGATTTTCTGACAAATGGTGTGAATGGATGTGGAAAGTCATTTCAGATGGTACTTTGAGCGTTTGTGTAAATGATAAACAAGGGAATTTGTTTCAAAGTAGAAGAGGGGTGAGATAGGGAGATCCCTTATCACCCTACCTTTTCAATATTGTGGTGCATTGCTTAAATAAAATGTTTTAGAAAGCTCAGGAGAGAAAGGCTATTTTGAGTCTCATTGGAGATATAGTGGATAATGGGATTGCTATCCTGCAGTATGCAGATGATACCATTATTACTATAAGGGATGATCAAGGGAGTCTGTTTCATACAAAACTTCTGCTTCATCTTTTTGAGATGATGTCAGGTTTAAAGATTAATTTTTCCAAAAGTGAAATTGTGTTGGTTAATAGTACTGATTGATCTAGAGCAGGTCAAATAGCTGATTTCTTCCACTATCAAATTGGGAAATTTCTAATTAAATATTTGGGGGTCCCAGTTAGTTACAAAAGGAATCTGAGTAAGGACTGGGAAGAAATGATTCAAAGAGTTAATAAAAGGCTTAGTGCCTGGAAAAGTAAAAGTTTATCCAGAGGGGGGAAGCTAACTCTAATGAATGCATGTGTATCTAGCATACCCCTGTATACAATATCAATGTTTCTATTACCCAAGATGGTAATTGAGAAAATTGACAAAATTAGGAGAGCTTTTTTATGGGGCTCTTGTAATGGCAGAAAAAGATATCATCTTGTGAGATGGGTAAATGTTACAAAACCTAAACAAAATGGGGGTTTGGGTGTGACTAATCTCAGATTTATGAATGTTAGCTTAATTTGTAAATGGTGGTGGAAGCTTGAAATGGATGATGGATTGTGGCAAAGGATTGTTAAAGCCAAATATATAAAAAATGGGTTGGTATATAGTTGTAGCAAAAACACAAGCTGATTCAGTTATTTGGAGTGATTTGATGAAGGTTAAAGAGATTTATACTATGAACAGATGTAAGAAGGTGGGTAATGGCAGAAACACAAGTTTCTGGCTGGACAAGTGGCTATTGGATATTCCCTTGGCAGAAAAATACCCTGGTATTTTTAGTATCTGCAGTAATCAATTTATGTCAGTGGCTTGGTGTGCTGAAAGAGGTTGGAACCTTGATTTCAGAAGATGGTTATCTAAATCTCAAAACAAAGAGTGGGAAGAATTAAAGATGTTAGCCATGAGGTTCCATATAAATAATGAGGAAGACTCTGTAAAATGGTTTTTGAATAGTAAAGGAATCTTCAATGTTAAATCTGTGTATCAATTTTGCCACAAAAATGAGCGAATCCAAAGGGTGGAAGGTTTCTGGAAAGCAAATATTCCACTAAAAATTAAAGTTTTTTTGTGGTTGCTAAAGGAAGATGCTATGCTGTCTAAAAGTAACCTGAGGAGAAGAGGATGGATGGGTAATCCCATGTGTGAATTTTGTGATGAAATCGAAACAACAAATCATTTGTTTTTCGGTTGTCATTTGGCCCAGCTAACCTGGAGTATCCTTGCAAAATGTTTTGGGATAGCTTGGTTTCCCAATAATCTGAGGTGCTACAAAAAATGGGAGAAGCTGATCATTCCCTATCATAAAAAACTGAATTCCATGGGGTTGGCGACAGTATGTTGGTCAATTTGGATGATAAGAAATCATTCTTGTTTTGAGAAGAGGCAGGTGAAGAATCCTCTTAATGTAATGTACATAATTTGTTCGTTTCTGAAATACTGGGCAGGGCTGATGAAAGCGGATGACAAGGAACTGATGGAGATGGGGATAGATGGGATCTTCAAGGTTGTGAATGATCTGCAAAAGTAGCAAGATGGTGGCCGGTTTCTGAGGAGGGATTTTGTTTGTGCTGCCAAAACGTTTCTGTTTCCATACCTTCCTTTTGCCTAGTTATCTCAGCTTTTGGGATGTTGTAGTTAAGCTGGTTCTGAACCTGTTTGTTTTCGGTTGGTCATGGGTTTTTGGCAGCAAAGAGCCTGGTGCTTTCACCTCCTCTTGTGCTGGGTGTAGTCCTTGTAATAATTGGAGACGTACTCTGTTTCGTTGTGGCTTTCGTTTCTATGAATGAAATGGAGGTGGGGCGGGTGCTCTTGTTCAAAAAAAAGGTAGAGCATGATTTCACATAAATTTAATTTTAAATTACTTAATTGAGAGTTAAAATATGGAAAATGTGATTTTTCAAAGTTTTAAATCCAAAATGACAAAAGGGGTATTTTAGTCATTAGTAGACTTTTCTAGTAGTTGAAACTTATGGGCCTAACGTACCACAATGGCACTTAGAGGGAGCAAAAATGTGAACCAATATCATAGAAATTAAGAAGAGATGATTCAGAGTGGCAGATCGAGAAATTCATACTTAATTTCTCAATGACATATAGAAAACTATCTATGCATTGTTGTACTTCAGAAACTAGAATGAAAAAAAAATCAATATCAATCTAAACGACGATAGATCGATGAATGGAAACAGGTCTTTTCGTTTACATAGAATCACAATAGCTATCACTTCCCAACGCGATCATGAAGAATTAAAGCTAGCTAAACTTGTAAATTTATATGAACATATTGCAAAATTTTGAGAAATAATTCTACTAGGCTGGACCAGCTAGCGGCTGGACCCATATCCTCTGGGAGGAAACGCATCCAACTATGCATGCATGATTGAGGCAGCCGTACCAAATGTTGCTCTCACTGTGTGTGTGTGTGTGTGCTTGAAAGCGCTGCGCGGTACGTGAAGTGATCGACTTGATCGATTTCTTAGTCGTGGAGCCGCTTTGTTTGACTAGGTTGCGTTCATCATGTGTCTTTTAGGCATAGCGCATACATATATGCTTAGCTATCCACATACATATCCCATAAAAATTGGTGCCAAATCAAGCACGTTTTTGGATCCTCAGGGGGTTGTGGAGGAATGGGCGGCAAATGAGGCACAGTGTGATGGAGACCAACCGAAAGGAGATTAATTTATATCAATGTCGTCACACCTTTCTAGTAGTGTTTGTGTATTAGCGGGATAAAATATACAAACTGATTTGCAGTTCTAACGTAGTCCCATATTGTAATGCTGTAAGCGCGCTCTGGTGGATTGGGACGCTATGCCATATGAACATTTAGATTGGTCACGTGAAAATCATATGAACATATATCAAATTAATCTTTAACGTAAATTTAAATAAATTGCAATGATGATTAGTAGTTAAAGTCTTATTTTAAAGACCGTGCAAATATAAAAAACAAGAAGTCACTAAGACCTATAGTACTAATTTTTCACACGTATGTATAGACAAAAAAATTGCACTCGACCGTTAAAAAAACTTGGTTGGTCTCCCCAAGTTAATTTGCAACGATGAGCGACCTAACTGATCGCAAACAAATTGAGGCCGGGGAGATCAACTCACGCGTAGCCCTTCATGCATATACGAACAAAATTTATATATTACGGTCTCTGTTTTTTAGAATATCGTACATGCATACAGCATATGGATTTGCATCTTTACGAATGGTCCCTCTTATATATCTTTGTACGAAAATAATCTAGTTTTTGGTGCATGATTAACTCAGAGGGGGACCAAACAGGTGTTACAAATCTATGACAGATCGGCATCAATCGTTCTCTAAATAAGAGAGAAGACCTCCTTTAATAGTTTGGTTCACCGGTCGGCACGTCCCTTTGCAAAACGACCACTGGACCATTTGAAAAAGAACATGTAAACTTCCTCTTATCTTCGCATATGGCTATAGGCATCAGAGTTCGAGTCTTACTAGCTAGCGACATAATTCGAATCATTCTTGAAAAGATGGAAGACATTCATCTTCTTCTTTTTTCTTTCTCTCCCTCTTTTATGCCTTTGCTTTTCCCCTGTCTATTTGGCAGCTAGCTAGATCCATATTGTCCAAGCTTATCTTTTTTTGAAAAGCTGTAAATTCTTGGAAACGGTTTTGTTTGATGGTTTGTACTCTAAAAGTGCTTTTGCACTGCTAGATCTAGCTACTGCATGCATACGACCCTATATGGTCTACCTTTCAGTAAAAGCGTATTGTGGTTATCCTCCATCTATATATGCATGCTAGCTAGCTACCTTTCCAAACAGTTACGTAATAGCTTACATGGTAAAATTGGGCTGAATAGCATGATCATTCGAATTAGCAGGAGGAACTTACCCTTTCCACCTTCAAGCGATCCGGAGGGCGAAAAAGAAAAGAGCGCTCCTCGACACAAATTCGAGGCGGCTCCCTCGCTGAAGTTCTCTACCATGACTGGATCGAGGGAATGTGGATCTGAGCTAGAAGTTGTATAGGGGTAAACTTAGACGTAGGTTAGGACTAGGTTTAGGGTCGTCTTGTTTGATGATGAGGCCGGACAATAAGAATTTTTAAATTTTTGTTGTTACTGTCGCAAGCATACGACTTATGTTGAAATAAAAAAATAGGAGTATCGGGTGTTCGATCTTTCCAAAGAACAAAGTTAATAATAGATAGAATACAAAATACAAATCCAGCGGAGTGTGGGCGCTTGGGCGATGTGTTCTCTACCGAGGAAATCAATCACTTTGGCGATAGCTCTTATGGTAGCAACTTCCAAATTATAATTCACCGTTGATTTTTGAACATGCCTTTTGACCATTCGTCTTATTAAAAGAATACATAAATATTATTATTTTGTTGTGATTTTTTTGCACTATATTGCACCATTCGATCGACACAATATTGCACTATGTGTATCCCCACGCCTCCATCAATTATTGAACTCCCCCCACCCCCCAAAAAAAAAAAAAAAAACCCCAGCGATGCAAAAGTAAAGTGTGCATCTGAAACAGTAGCACGGGCCGGGGGGAGTATGCATGCATGCATGCCTAATCGATCGCGTGCCGATCGATCTTTGCTAGGTAGCAGCTGGAGTGAGCCCCCACCACGATTTGCGCAGCACCTCTCGAACGCAGGGATCGATATATAAGCCTAGCTATATATATAGAATGGTCCTTGCATATATGGCACCACCATAGCGATAAAGACACCGGCAAGCATGGCATGGCACGGCATGGCACGTATTGTCCTCGTGCCCTCCAAGCTGCAGGATCCTTTGCAACAAGACACCAAACCCATGCTACACCCATATCATCCATCCATCCATCACAACTCACAAGCTAGGTCTCCTCCCATTTCCCTCTGCCTCGGCTAGCTTGGCATGCTCCAAACCAACATGCATGTTGTGGACATGCAGTGCATGAGACCCATTATATTGCTTTAATTTGTCAAACCATAGCTTCATGCATGTCGACAGCTACTAGCCAAATCCATCCATCTATTTAATTGCAAATGTGATCATATATATTAATTGATTCCTCAGCATATATATGGATAATGCATGTGCATGCATGGTCGAGTCGTGTATTAGTTTGTATCATCGACATCTATCTTAGAGCATGTACAATGGTTGAGACAATAGCCATCTCTAACCATTGCCATGCCACTTATAGAGATAACTTAGAGACAACTCATACAATGGTAGAGATGGCTTAGAGACAACTGCACATTTTTTATGACATTTAAACACACAAGATTTCTTAATTCACGTGTAAAGTCATCTCTTGCATTGAAGATGGCTCAACTCTCTATGCGCAGCCTCTCTCCTCCACATCATTATCTATCCTACATGGCAAACCTTATAGATGGTTTAGAGACAGCTGATGTGTACCATTGTACATGCTTGGCTTTGATACTCATGCCCCTTGTCGTAGCATATATATATAGCTTTTATCCCCTGAGGCCTTATTTACATACACGAGGATTAATTACGTGCAATTCTTTTGGATTGATGGAGAATTTGAACTAAAATCCCTATCAATCCAATAGAATTGAATATGATCTGATTAAGTAATGAAGTGTTTTATGTCTATCAAACAAGTTCTATGACTACGAAGAGATCAAAGCAGCTTGCCATATTAATCTCAGAGATAAAACCTCAGAAGTTTCCATATATTGACTAAAACAAACAAGTCCTAAATGAGCGCATAGATCGCTCATCATGTTCGATCGCTCGAAAAAATTGAAACCCTAGCCATGTATTACTTCTAGCTAGTTTCTTAAAACAACCTTTTTGCTACTATGCGTGGGAAGACACAAATTCAGTTATTGATTAGCACCATATACATGCAAGGTATACGGCCGTATATTCCGTGTCATCGTCTATATATGTACGTTCTAAAATATTTTGAATTTCCTGAAGTTCACAGCTAGCTTGTGCTAGCTAGCTTCCTAATGGCAAGATTTCAAATTCAATTAAACTTTGTAATAGATCAAGGCATATTAATTAGTTAAGCTACCCTCGTTTCTTTGGTCACTTTTACAAGGTTATTTTGAGTTCATCCAATATGTGGCTCTCTAATGCTAATATTTATTTATGCCTTTTAATTAAGTACGCAATGTATATATATCCAAAAAAAAAGTTCGCAAGGAATATATGCACCGAATGTTTCAAATAAATGGAAAGAAAATTGATCCTCACGCATGTTTACAAAAATGTATTAATTATAAACTATAATAAAACATCAAACATGCAAAACACTGATGACAATGTATATATTTGTTTGATTGACCACGCCTTAAAAAGGCAACAGAAAACGTGCAGATTAACATGTCGTTGTCTCTTCATGCACAATAAGTGCTATACATACCAGTTCACACTTCATTTTCTACTCGTACGCACATATAGTTAGGAACACTATCTTTTCTTCTCATAACATATATATAACCTATGCTAATGCTCGACGTCCACGTACTCACTTAATTGGCCAACCTTTCGTTGTAAGTAACGCACTAAACCAATATTAGCTCAGATTAATATATGCATACCATAAGTATACTTAATTATGCAACGTAGGCGTACAGTACAGCCAGCTAAACAATGCATGATCTATTTATCCATGCATACATATATGCTAGCTATACTGGTTAATTAGGTCAGATCACATAGCTAGCTATATATATATGTATATATCGATACATAACATAGACACATTCGAGTTCGATCATATCAGAAAATATAATATATGCACCAAATATGAATCATAGAACTGTATGCATGTCTGTATATGCGTTCACAACCAGGCCTTCGACCGAGTAGCTAGCTAGCTACATGCATGAAATGTCTCATACCAAAATGCACTATATATATAGGAGAAGTTGCAATAGAACTTAAGGATGGGCCGGAAACTCATGTTTTCGGCAGTTTATACCATATCATATTTTCTTATAGGCAATTAAAACGTTCAAAGCTTCGAATAGGATAATATTATCTGGTATATACAATATGTGTTATGCAAGATTTAAAAGCAGAAACTAAATAATTAGTACGTGCATGTCTGCATGTGTCCATATACTGTCAAAAAAATATGTCGAACTATATAATAATGACGTCATTATCTTAAAACAATATATCGATGACTAACGTAGCAGCAGGCAAAACCTGACCTCATCGTGTCAAGCTAATTTTTCATCTGGCCCATTCTTAACAAATCATTCTCTTACATTATTCGTTTCTCAAATCCTGCTTCAGTTGCTATTTTTGGCATCTTTTTTTTTAGCAAAGTATTTTTGGCATCTTGAATCCACAATTCAAAGTTGTCAAAGTAAACTTCCAACAGACAAATTATATAATTTCAACACTATATAGAACAACATAGCAAGAACTTCTCTAATAGACTAGCTTATTTGTATTAAACATGAAAAGCCACATAAAACCTGCCGGTGAGTTTAATTATAACCCAAAAGAATAGAATTTGTAACTAATAGAATCTCTAAGTTTAGCCCATTTTAATGTAAGCCCCGTATCTATAAATATATCCTTATAATCATTGTATTATGATTATTACAATTAAGTTCAAATCTATAACTAACAAATCATGACATTTACAGTTTTGCTAGCCTAAAATTTATATGTACGAGAACTTGTATAATGTCTTTTATGATCGATTCTGAAAAAATGCTATTCGATTTGCAAGTGCAGCTCTTTATTACTCAATATTATATAGGTATGCTTATGTACGAATAAGCTGTTTATTTTCAAATAGCACCGAAGAAAAACTGGCAGTTCTTATATATATAGCCAGTTTTAACCTAGCTATGTAGTACCTAGCTAGCTATATTGTTATATTTCAAATTTTCTTCTGCCAAAATACATTCGTAATTTCATATGGATTGACCTACTAGCAAACAAATTTCCAAAAAAAATAAAGGTTCATGGTTAATATGAATGATGCGTTTGTGGATCAATCTCAAAGAAGCCATTTTCAAATAGGGATAAATCCTTGCATGCCCTCGTAGAGTCTCCCAAACCCTCCCGAGCCACCACATTCACACTCTAATTAAACCTATGTGTCATCACATTAGTAGTTTCATTGATACTTTAACTGCCGCATCGCCGTTAGTTCTATAACAACTTAATTTGATGACACATAAGGCTAGAGTATGAGTGCAATGGCATGAGCCAGAGGAATTAGGAGACTCTGAAAACTCTAATTAAAGCCGCACACAAAGATTTATCCCTTTTCAAATAGCACCCAAGCAAAACTCGTATATAGATCTTAATTTGAACGTTCTATAACCAGCTAACTTTTAAGATAAATGGAATAAAATTCTGGTTTCTACAATTACACAACCAAAAAGCAATTAAATTTCAAAATGTTCTCTGTGTCATAATGCAACATTAGCATTCCATTGAAATTTAATGGATCGATTTTCCAAACAAACATTTTTTTAAGAAAAGCAAAGGTTATTGGTTAAAAAAAAGGTATGTACGTGCCCGGCCCGCTATCAAATAAAAAAAAAAAGGTTTCAGTTATGACCTTAGCAAAATGGACTGAATTCCAGGGCAGCTTCTTTAGCTTCTCATAAACTACTATATAGTGCGTACTAAACGTTTACCTTAATTCCATCCATGTTGTGAGTAGTACTGTACTAGTATTACCCTCATGGTCCTGACTTCGGTATCAGAAATTCAGAACGATGTTCCCCTTATTCGCAATTGGAGTAGAATTGAATATCGACGGATTAGTACCAGTACCACCCAAAGGCACACACGAAAAAGCTGCTACATTAACTCCTACTGAATTCCTGACAGTGCATATGCATGGGAGGCCTGGACTAATCAAGGAGAGCATCAAGTAGCGGCGAATCTCTACAGGACCTCTCGGGAACAGCTAATCCGGGGTGTATTGGGGAGTATATACCCAGCATTAAGGCCTAATAATGAGTGACACTCAGAGGTGGCAGAGCTTACTCAATAATTACTGAGACTATTCTGCTATCACTGCCGGAGAGAAGCGAAGCAGAATTATTTGTACCATGCAGAACTAGCGGCGCAGCTAGTGTGTATGTGTATATGTACATGTAATATTTGCTGTGCCTGCAGCAAGTAAAAAAAAAAAAGAGTTTGAGCTACTGGCCGGCTCATGCAATGCGCAGCTAGCGATGCTTTGCTGCTGCAGTACGTGCAGTGTGCTGCGTGCAATGTGGCCTGCAATTTCTGCAGCCTATCCACATGGATGTGGAGATTCTTCTTCTTCTTCTCTCTAGCTGCATGCATGCGACTAGCTTCCTCTTCTCGCTGACACCCAAAAGAAGGGGGGAAACCCGAGCCCAATGGGAGGGAAGGATCTACTTCTTCGCCACTTTTCTAACGGCCGAGGTCTTCTCTTTCTTTTCTTCCCCCCCTTTCTAGTTTCTACTCGATCTTTGGTCGTTGCAGTAGAAAAGCTGGAGACTATACACAAATCTTGGCATTTAGCTCTCCTGTATGCATATCAGCATATGTATGCATGTATGTACTTGTAAGTTAAGTGTATGCATGCCTGGGACGCTGCCTTCCCTTCACAGATTACACAGTGGTGCTGGTGCAGAAGAAACAGCGGCCAGAAGCAGCAGCGAGAAGAGGATAGCACAAGGGACAAATGCGCAAACCAAATCAAACGAGTGGAATAGTACTGGGTGTGTATGCAGAGAGACAGAGAGAGAGAGAGAGAGAGAGTCATGAATGTATGCAGCAGCATGTGTAGGAGAAGGATTTAGGATCTGACCTGCAGTCCTCCCATAACTGCCTGTCCTAGCTAGATGAGATGGCTGGCCTGCCCTGCATTTTAAAGGTAGCCATCCTCTCCCCTCCTCTACTGCAGGCTACAGCTTAGCTGCTTTGGAAGGAGAGCCCAATTGACCTGCCCAAACAGCAGCAGCAGCAGCAGCAAGAACAAGAACAATCCATGTGCACAATACACACACAAGCATTCACCACATAGCTAGAACAACATAAGCATGCCACTGACAGCCATTAGCTCACTAGGACACATGCACACTAATTCCATCAAGCGTGTATAGAGAGAGCGTTAATATTAATTGTTATCATATGTGGGGAGCACACTACCTGTGCCTCCTAGGCCGTGCTCATGGTATATACAATTGGACCTTGCGGTTGTTGACAAGTGTAGCTACGAAACCATTTCCCCCTTCTCTCAAAACATATAATTTTCTTCCAGTGAGAGAAGGGGAGCTAAGATAATACTTGATTAACTGTAATTAAGCACGAGAGAAGGAGAGCAAAGTAAAAATCGAAGCAAGAAACCATGGAGAAAGAATTCCCTTTTTTTTTTGTTGCTGCTTTGTTCTTTTCTTGTTTCCCCTCGGCCCTCACACTGCACTGCACTGGCTAATTAAGAGAGATGAGCTATGTACGAATTACGAAGCTAGATGCTCCACGAGACGGCCGCCGCCGGCGGCGGCGGCGGCACCGCCGCCGCTTTTGTTTACTTCTCCCGGCCGGCCTCGCCTCCGCGATGACCCTCCCGTTTGTGTCAGTAGCAGAATTGAAGTAGCTGTAGCAGATCGTACGGTACGACGACCACGGACCACCCCCTTAGCTTCACAAGTCAAGATTCAAAGAGCACCTCGCTTTCCCGGACGATGAGGACGACGATGACGGCGGCGACGGCAGCTGCAGCGATGGCGGCGTCGGAGGCGGCGCCGTCCTCCCGCCGCCGACGCCCTCCTCGGAATTTGCGCACTCGAGGTTCACCCCGAAAAGCCGCACGCGCTTCGAGGCCGACGGCTCCTCGGCCATGCGCACAGGCACCGACTCCAGCACCACGGCCGCCGCCGGCGGCTGCTGCGGCCGGTAGAACAGCATCTGCCTGCTGCTCGCCGCCCCGTACCCGTCGAAGCCGACGGCGTGCAGTTGCCGGTGGTGGTGGTGGTGGTGCGCGTCGTAGAAGGACGGCGAAGGAGGCAGGAGCATCCTGCCGGCCGGTGGTGTTGGTGGTGGTGGTGCGCGTCGTAGAAGGACGGCGAAGGAGGCAGGAGCATCCTGCCGGTGGCGGCGACGGGGTGCGCCCACGGGACGAACGGGACGGAGGGGAGGGGGAGGCGGCGCGTGGGCGGCGCGAGCGCGGCGACGACGTCGGGGCGGCGGCGCCAGTCGATGAAGAGCCTGCCCCGCGCGGCCTCGCCGACGCCGCGGCCGAAGGAGACGGTGTCGCCGGCGTCGAGGCGCTTCTCCTTGACGAAGCGGCTCCAGCCCTTGGTCATGACGTAGCTCTGGCTGCTGTTCCAGTAGGAGTAGCGGAAGCGCCATGGCTTCCCGGTGCGGTCCTCGAAGCTGAGCAGGAGGCCCTTCTCGTTGGACGACGCGTCCAGCGGGAAGAACTTCTCCGCGTGCTGCTTCGGGATCACCAGCCGGTTCAGCTTCCCCACGTCGCTCGGCGTCACCACCTTGTCGAACATGTGCTCCTTCTGCACCGCCTCCGCCGCCGCCCTCTCCAGCTCGCCCGCCGCCGCCGACGTCGCCGCCGCCCTGCTGAACTCCATCTCCATGTGCGCCCCCCACACCGGCACCTCCCCCTCGCCTTGACCTTTGACCAGCTGTGCCTGTGAGTATGCTGTATGCTTATGCTACCACTGGTATGCTGCTACTATAGTTAGTATAGGACTTTGGGGCTTATTATATATGTATGTATGTTAGGAAGTAGCTAGCTAGCTACCTCTTGTTCACTGGGATTGGAATTTAGAATTGGGATTCAGATCAGCTTCTTCAGAGCAGCATGCAGCTGGCCGGGTGGGGAAGGAGGAAGGAGGAGGAGGAGGAAGAAGAAGATGAACAGAGAGAGAGGGAGCGGGAGATGTGATGATGAGGGGGCAGACAGGAGTACTATGAAGGTTCTTGGTGGGAGGAGGGAGAGGAGGAAAAGGGGGGAGAGATGGGGAGGAGGGGATGGACACTTGCTTTTGGCTTGCAACCAAAGGTTCATTGGCCAAGCTAGCTAGCTAGGGAGTAGGCACTAGGCACTACGCAGTAGCTAATGTGTGTACATGCATGTGTTGATGTAGGTATGCGCCTGTGAGTGTATGAGAGGAGGCGATGGTGTAGGGAGGGAGGAAAGGGTGGGCACAATACAAGTAGCTTGCTTTTTAAAGGGGAAGGGATGAGAGAGGGGGCGAGAGGGCAGAGGGGGGTGGGGCCCACGAATTATCTGGTTGAGCTCATGTGAGCTTGTCCTTCTCATGTTTTGGGGAGCCTTTATGTGAGTTAGGCAGGTGATAAGCCCCCAAAATGCCAGTTGTTGCCTGCAATTTCTCGGTGTGTTATTGGTAGGTTCTATCAAATAGTGACCGTCTTGTGTGCTGATATTGCTGGATTGGTATCCTCTGACGTTCAATTGGTAATGTCACTTTGCTACAGTATTTTGGAATTCCATTCATACCAGCCATCGGATCTAAAATGAATGGCCGAGATTTAATGCTAAGTAAAACCGCTGCATCATTAAATAGTGCCTCGCTAAGTGAAACCGCGCTGCACTGTTTTTGAACAATACCTTAGATCGATCTTGTCTCTCTGTTTTTCATCCAGCGGCTGGGAAATAATGTCAGAGTAGTACAGTGAGCCAGACGATGTGAATCCGATATTGCTATATATGCGCGTGACTAGTATAACATCATGTCCTACTTAGATTTTGTTATTTTGAGCTGATCTGAACGGTTGATCAAACAGTTGAACGGTTGACATGACTGAATTTTACGGTTGACATGACTGAATTTTGAGAGCTTCTCGACGTAGTCTCAAGATTCGACTCTATTTCATTTGACTTGTCTTTTAAAGCGCTAAAACCCACCGTCGAAACAATAAAAATAGATTAAAAAACCCAAAGCATATGTCTTTTTAAAATGTAAATAAGCCGTTAAGCTGAAAAAACAGAGCCTTACCATTGTCTTGCCAATTTACTTTGAGTTCTACTAGCTTAATTATAACCTTTAGGGTAAGCGAGGACAAAAGCCAAGAGATCGATATGCCGCATATATACGCATGTGTATGACCACTAGCTAAGGGCCATGTTCTCTTTAGTTTATTGTACTTACCTGTCTAACTTATCTATCTACTATCTATATAAAGCAGAGTTAAACGGAGCCACCACATTAATCCTAAAATCCAAGAAATTCCCACGTTAATCGAAAAATAGTATAAATTCTCACATTAATCATAGAAAAAAGAAAAATCTACATCGTTGAATATGGATATTATTATGTAAATCTAACGGTCAATATTAACCTCTCAAAAAATAGTAGAAATTCTCACGTTAATCATAGGAAAAAGAAAAAAATCTACATCGTTGAATATGGATATTATTATGTAAATATAATGGTCAATATTAACCTCTATAACAAACTACTAAAGCTGATCTATATATTAGAGATAAACTCTAAATCTAATCTGATATATTATCTATATCTTAACACAAATCTAGCCGCGCAAACGAGCGGGTCACCTTGCTCGTTATATATATAAAGGAGGGGAAAAAGAAGCCACCACGTCATCCACATCACCCAGATTATTCCAGGCGTATCGTTGCGTTTGCGTATTACTGTAGCAAATTTGAAAGCCCTCAAAATGGGGTCTAAAGATTATAGGAAAATAATTAAAAAATAGTTTCAGAATCTTTGGAACAACTACTAAAAGTCACGAAAAAATCGTCGCAAATTATGACAACATATAGGCTATATAAAAATAACAAAATTTGCTACAGTAATACGCAACGGTACGATACGCTGAAAAGAACAAGGCCTAAGGGCCATGTTCTCTTTAGTTTATTGGACTTACCTGTCTAACTTATTCTCACTTAAATTAAAATAATTTTATTTTTGAATTCATTTTTATGATATATATTGAAGACTTGTGTAAAAGTTTTAACACACAAGCTAGTCAAATAAAATGGATCCGTCTCCCGATAAACACAACCGAGAAAATTTATGGTAAACAAATAGTGGGAAGTAACATGTTTTAGATGTAATTGTCTCGGAGGTTATCCAAATAATTCTGTTGTACATGTAGTATAAAAATAAATGTAATTTGAATGGTTACATCAAAGGATGGAAAATTATGCTCATTTCAGTCTATAGTAAAAGATTTCTAGTTCTATGCGTGTTCCGTTATGTAGATTCGTCTAATATTTTTTTTAAAAAAAGACATTGGTTTTCTTATGCATATAAATAACATAAATACTATGGGACGCTATATATATCTTTGAAATGATATATCAAGTACACGTTGTATGATTCTACGTACGTATAGAAAGTATCATACATGGTACTCGATCGATATGTAATACTTGCTATAAGAGTATACGACACTGCGTTATATATATGTGTAGCTGCTCACCATAATATAAATTAAAATGTCGTGCAAGCAACTCTATCTTGCAGGCTTGTTTACGTTTACATTAAACATGTCTGACTCTAGTCAACAAGTATTTATCGTTTCGAATTTCGTTGCACTCCCAGGTCAAGCAGGAATGTGCATCGATCCCTCGCTTTAGGTGACATGCATCGCCACTCTAATAAATTAATCAGGTCCATTTTTCTGGCTACTTGTGGCCGGACAGGCATCTTGTCAAGCTTAATCTTAGCTAGTTGCCTGGTTCTTGTCACACATGCTCAGTTTGAACCACTCTCGTTGCAACCTGCGCGAATCCATCTCTGCTCTCTGAGAGAGCTGAAACCATCATCGTTCTGTTAATCTTGGTCATCATATTTTAACCACTTAATTGTGATCGTACTACGAATCGGCAGCATCCTGGCCCCTTGAGGGGCAGTTTTTAATTAGGCCAATTAACTGGCTCTGAACTTATTTCAGGTTATCTGCTTGGCATTAAGAAATTGGCAACCGCTGCAACCTGCAGGGCCAGCTGTTGTGCCAGAGGAGAGAGAGAGAGAGATCAGCTCAGCAACATGGCTACTGGGCTCTGATTCGGCCCCAGGGGTGAGAAGGGCTTCTATTTTATGCGCACACGCATACACATGTGGTGCATACAGCAAGGTACAATCTGCAGCTACTTATATTTTACCAGTAGAAGGTATATTTTATAAGGTGCACACACATGTTGTTGGGTGTTTAACTTGGCACAGGAGGCAGGCAGATGGCATTGTATATGTCCAATGGCTATATTTTTTTGGGTTTTGTTTTGTTGGAGAATTACAGCACTGTAGGCTATGAGGAGGTTGGTGGCCTGTTCGGCTCAGAAAAGGCCTTCGGCTAGTTTGTTCGTACTAGCGTAAGCTCAAGAAACTGTTGTTCTTTCCATTGGATTAGCAACTACTTTTGCTGTTAGTATTATGGAAGTGCATGACCGGAAAAGTTAAACTACAACAAAGGTGATCTACGAAATTAAGGCTAACTGAGAAATACAAAAGTCATAAACAAACCAATCCAGATGCATACAAATAGTTAAGCAGAAAAGGATCATGAAGTACTTTTTAAAAATAGGGACCGGCTTAACATCAGTCGACTGAGAATTATTTAACTCTCGGTCGATTCTTTGGATCGTAGATCAAACGTCTCCATAGAACATGCAAAACATCCAATAGGAACTTCTAGATATATGTGAGAAAATTGACTGGGACTTCTCTAAAAACCAGTCGCCTGAGAAGCAGCAAAACCGATTTTAAAAAGTACTAAAATATCCCTAATTAATATCGAGGGGTTAAGGTTAATTAGCATAGTTGACCGGGGTACAGCTGAGCCGTTGGCCTGATCGAGTTCAATCCCTAATATATGGGCAGAGACGCAGAGTAGAAAACCAAAAACAAGTTGCTCGTGTACGTACGTACCCTGAAGCTCGGATATATTGTTGCTAGTCGACGAAGGAGCAAGTGGTTGATGATCAGTAATGGGTCAAAGATGGAAAATAATCAGGCCCTGATAGATATATATAGGGCCTTTAATTTGCCTCTTGTCGCCTCCCAAAACAACCCCAAGGAATAGGAGAGATGTTAATTTGGGGCCGCGAGGGCGGGCTCTCGTGGTCGTGGATTGGTTGAGCGCCTTGTTGACCCGCCGACGCAGGCGCAGCGCACGCGCATGCATATATATTGCACCCAGATCTGTGGGCAAAGCATCCGTCCGCCGGGAGCTGGAGCAGATATATCGTATAGATTATATAGAGTATATGATAAATTTGTGGTCTTTTCTGTGACCCACTTGTCACTGCATGTTCTAATTTAGGCCAGGGTTTTGTTTTTCGGTTTGAAATCGGGAAATTTTGGGTCATTTTTCGGTCTGATGTTTTCAGTTTTTTAATTTAAATTCAAACAAAAATTAAAATTATGGTCGGGTAAAAAGAACGCGATCAAGGTTCAATTATACAACCTATAGACTAGCCACTGAACTAGATATATTTTTTTGAGGTAATGGGCCTGAACTACATATATAATTTGCTATACAAAGTTTTTAACTCTCTTTTATATGTTTGTGTAAATTTTATTTAAATCAAAATTTTTTAACCAATCTAGCTAGTACAAATTAATGATCCATCTCGCGAAATGAAAATCAGTTTTCCTGTAAAGAAAACAAAATCTTGATCCCGGCGGCCGTACATACCATGTCGTCCAAGGGAAAAAAAATTGTGGGAAGATTCCAATTTCCACCATCGATTATGGTAGAACCAGATTATAAAGGCTTAGATTTAACCTATTATCAAAGAAATTCCCATGTAAATCAGATAAAAATAAATTATCCCCATCACCGATTATAGTGGAGCCAGATTATAACGGCTCAGATTAAATCTTCTATCGGAGAAATATCCACTTAAATTAGAAAAAAGAGAAAAAAAATCTTTGTTATCAATTTAAGTGGGAAAAGATTAGAATGGCCCAGGTTAAACCTATGATAAAATTCGATAAAATAGAATTTTACAGCACACAGTGTCACATATGACGTACAGACGTATGAAATATCATATGATCTATATGTACAAAGAAATAAGAGCAATTCAATTGAATTAATGCTTAGCTAGCTTGCGCGAGGTGGCTATGATGAACTGCACAGTGATTATGAGCATAGTCGCATGGACACGTTCATGCCGCCTCCTGTGCATAGTCCATCGTTATCGGTTCTAACCAGAAAATACAGCAACACCCCGTGTCATAGTTGGTCAACAGAGCCACCATGTTAATTCTAAAATACTAGAAATTTCCATGCTAATCAAAAAATAAAGAATAGATTATAACACTGTCCATTATTGTGAGCCTAGATTATGGTTAGTTAGATTAAAATAAAGAATAGATTTAAACTAAAAATAGGAAAGGTGCCCATGCCAGATTATAAAAAGAAAGATCTACACCATTGTGGGCTTGAATTATAGCGGATAGGACTAAAATAAAAATCTCTTATATCGACTACAACAAAAAAAAAGAATCCAAAATAAAAATAACAGAAATAATAGTCCATGCTAGTCTAAAAAGATCGGAAACGCTTGAGGCCGGAAGGCCGGCGCGTCCGGACGCACGCGAAACGCGCAAGGAACACACTGTGCGGCATGTAGGGTGGGTCCCACAATATTTTTTCTTTTGGTGATCATAATTTTTGACGGGTGCTCTAATCCACAAACCGTTTGCATCAACGTGTTCCTCGTATTTTTACGAACAAAACAAGATATATGCTGCCATATAACTCTTCAAACTTACCTGATGAAACACAGACGTCTGAAATATCATACAATCTATTTGTACAAAGAAATAAGAATAATTCAATTGAATTAATGCTTAGCTAGCTAGCGCGAGGTGGCTATGATGAACTGCACGGTGATTATGAGCATAGTCGCATGGGCATGTTCATGCCGCCTCCTGTGCATAGTCCATCGTTATCAGTTCTAACCAGAAAATACAGCAACACCCCGTGTCACAGTTGGTCAACAGAGCCACCATGTTAATTCTAAAATACTAGAATTTTCCATGCTAATAAAAAATAAAGAATAGATTATAACACTATCCATTATTGTGAGCCTAGATTATGACGAATTAGATTAAAATAAAGAATAGATTTAAAATAAAAATAGGAAAGGTGCCCATGCCAGATTATAAAAAGAAAGATCTACACTATTGTGGGCTTGAATTATAGCGGATTAGACTAAAATTAAAATCTCATATATCGACTACAACAAAAAAAAAGAATCCGAAATAAAAATAACAAAAATAATAGTCCATGCTAGTCTAAAAAGATACATATCAACTATAAAAACAATAACAAATATTAGGAATACAAAATAATAAAAATTAACTTTGAAGTTGACAATAGCATGGTCGACTTTTAACCCTTTGTGATTAATTTGAATTTGGTAAACCTGACGATGCTTCACTAATCGGACTGAACACCAAAAGCGGAGCATGTTGTGTATATGACAACGATATTGTAAGCTGTTACTGGCTAGCTAGTTGTGGCATGCGTGCTTCCGATAATGATGTATTAGATCTGTATAAAGATCTATTGGGGTGACTTAATTGTCACCTGTACGACTACAATGAACGTAGTACTGATCGATCAAAATCTCCGTGGATTCTGAAAATATTAGATTTACCAGGGGTGTACGTTCGCCATGCATGAAGGCCAGGGAATATATGGTAGCTAGCGCGCGTGGCGCATGCGCATCGCCCGTGTCACATCTCAATCGATTTGCAATTTGCAAACCGCCATAATAACAAATGAATAACGACATACATACATACCTAGCACATTATTCGATTTATTGACAATGATATCCCGTACATTTGCACGATCATTTTGCCATAATCTTTTTATTTTAAAATTTTTATTGTTTTTGTTGTAACTGGTATAAAGTTTTTTAAATATGTTATGAACACTTTATTTTAAATTTTTTGTTTACGATTGAAATGAATTCTTTCTTTTAATCTAATTCGTATATTATAATTCAGGTTCATAATAATTGGTGGTGAAAATCTTTCTTTTTCTCTTTGATTAGCATGTATGGTAATTTTTAGTATTGTAGAATTAATATGGCTCCGTTTAATTGTTATATATATAGATATAAATAATAACTTGAATCCATCGATTCACCAGCTCGATCAGGACAGTCATAATGTTGCATACTTTAATCTGATCACTTGATCGTCAACCCGCAGGTGTTGACCAATGAGAATGGACAAAGTCAACCAGCTCGATTCCTTTCACAAATCTGCGTCAGTTTTGACTCCACATTTCCATTGCTTCTCCGGGCAAAATCCCGTTCTATGTGTTGCTCACAAAGTAAACGTCAAGACTTTGTCGCTCGTCATGATTTAACGCTTTTTTTTACTCTTTAACTAGCTATACCATATTGCTATGAAAGGTGAGAAATACCCGTACTTATTAAGCGGACTTATTCAACAATCTTCCTCTTCACATAATATTGATGTGTCTACAATAGATCTGATCATGAGTAGCCCGGCCCGACCAACCCGGTCCGAAAAAACCAGACCTGAACCCGACCCGACAATATACCGGGCAGGGTCGGGTATCTATTTGCGACCTGAAACTTAACCCGAGAAACCCCTAAATCCCCCCCCCCCCAAAAAAAATAAAAAATAAAAAACCCGACTCGACATGTAACGAGCGGACTTAGACATGAAGAACAAGCCCGGCAACCCGACCATACCCGACCCGATGAATGATCAGGTGTACTCTACAACCATGATCCATGTGGCTATTCCACTGGCCCTTTCTCCCTAATGCCATTAAGCTTGAGATGTTAGAACCAAGCTCTCACACCACTTGTAATATCAAGAACAGGCTTTCTCATCCCAACGGCTATTCTATGACCCTGTTTGATTCACTTTCGATAATCATATTAAATCAGATTAAAAAATAGTTCTAAGTTTATTTGAAAAGAATCACTAAAAGCCCTACAAAAAATGATTAAAAAGTGGTACATCATTTTTTTTTTGAAGAAAGGCGAGTTGCCTAATTTCATTGAAAGGAAGAAGCGGATATAAGAACAATTAACCCAACACGGGGCAAAAACACACCGATCACAACCATCGGCCTAAGCCGATAATAGCACTTCTTAGACTACCAACAAGTCTCCTCTAATTTTTTCCAAAACATCGTCCGGCCAACAGTCCTCCTAGCAAAAAATCCGAGCATTCCGCTCCTTCCATATATTCCAACATATGGAAATTATGATGCCATCTTCAATGTGTCTGGCAACCTTGCTTCCTCGTAGTTCATCCCACCAGTTACCGACTGACTCAAATGTGGCCTCATCAACTTTGGTGAAACAGAAAGATGACGCCGGCCATACCATGCCAAATTTGTCGGACAAAGGTACATTCCCAAAACATATGTTTATGAGTTTCCTCTACCTCGCCACAAAGAATGCATAAAGGGTTACATGGCCACCCTCGAGCGGCTAGGCTCCTTTGCACCTTGGCTTTCCAAATGCGAGTGAAGTCATGCTCCTGCGAAGATCCGATGAACTGTAGAGAATATGCAGACCTGGTTGAGTACCTTCCTGAATCGGTGAACTTCCAGCGAACGGAGTCAGGCGTGTCCGGTAGTAAGGCCAGTCGCTGCACAGCTGACCAAATTAAGGGCGATGAACTCGTGAACCTGTTCCAAAGTAGATATTTTTGTTAGGCGTATCATGCAGTGCCCATCAGCTAGTGCCTCCTGCACGGAAATGACCTCCCTTCTTACTAGCCTATAGCAGCGTGGTGCCACCTCACTTGGCACTACAGGAAACGAAAACAATCTCGAGTGCCCAAACCGTCGATATAAATGAACAAGCCGTCGGGACAAGCTACTCTCGACGGCCAGCCGTCGAGTGTATGCCATCGTTAGAACTCCGTCGAGAGAGGAGCACTGTCTCGACTGCTCGACCGTCGAGAGTACGTATCTCGACGGCTGGTCATGAAACCGTCGACTGTGATGCGACAGACACCGTTTGCGCATGACGAGCGTAGTCTCGACGGCCATATACCGGCAGTCGAGAGTATTGGTTGGCGGGTCCCACTGGATGGACCTGGAGGGGTAGTATACTCTCGACGGCTGATGTGAGGCCGTCGAGTATATCTCTGTTCAGATGTTGCTTATTCTCGACGGCCTAGGCACGGCCGTCGAGAGTATGACAGGGCAGAAAAAAAATTTGTTTAAATTTTGCAAAAAAACAGAAAAAACTGCGGCAGCTCCTGCTCCCAGCAGCAGCTGCTGCACTTGCAAACCCAAAATGCCCATAATATATATATATCCCCAATTCTCGCACACATGCGACTACAAGATCACAATTGCACACAAATAATTAAAAAGCATGGCACACATCGATAAGCAAATGAACGATCAAAAGGTGCGCACGACATACATATAGAACATCACAATTCATTGTCCACAAACGTATGATAACCAAAACATATGCATCACTAGCTAGCTAGTCACCTAATGCTCGCTAGATGGAGGATCGCCTGAAGGGGGTAGGGACGGCCGGGTAAACATCGGCGAAGAGCCATCGAATAGGTTGTTGATGAAGTCGGTCTCCTGGCTGCCCGATGTCTTGCCTCCCTCGTGCGCATTAGCTGCTACTAGGGCGGCAAAACCCGAACCCTTGAATCAAAAATAGACTTATTTAGTTAATGCTATGTGTTGAAATAAAGTAATAATATATATTTTGAGATCGAATGGCTTACCGCGTCAGTAATGTAGGGAAACCACCATAGGGAGCTTGGTGAGGAGGTGCACCATAGGGACCCTGTGCAATAGGCTGGTGCGGTGGGCCCCTGTAGTAGCTCTGGTAAGGAGGTGTGGCCCCAAATCCACTATGATACGGTGGTGGATTCCCGTAGAACCCCGGACCCCCACTAGTCCCACTTGGGCCAGCCTAAAAAAATTTTCACATGTGACGTGTTAATTATATGGTAAGATGTATATGAAAGAATATTTGGAGTTTAAGTACATAACCCAGCTAGTCGAGATAGGCTCTCCAAACAGGCGAACCTTTCCTCGAACTCCGCTCGCTATCGGCTCTCCAAATAGGCGAACCTTTCCTCGAACTCCGCTTGCTATCGAACCATCTCCTCCTCTTGCCTCTTTCGCGCCTCCCGCCGTCCTCAGGCTCTCTTGCATCGTGTGCAGCATCTGCCTGTTCTCTTCCCTCTTCTGCTCCCTCTCCCTCTGGAGTCTGAACTCGAAGGCGCGTCGGCTCTCGGCCTGTGTGTGTCCAGCCCGCACAGTGGGCATGTAATCCTCGGACCTGTAACAAAGTGTTGTCAGTAGTTATGAAATTTTAACTGAGTTCACTTATAAATATAACCAAAGCCTACCTCAGGTGGTCCTGGCCAATCGCTAGCCTCCCGTGAGCCTTCCCACCCATAGTTTGGTGGATGAGCACGGGATCAAGCGGCTCATCCTCCGGGTTCTTCTCTTGCCCGTGCTTCTCGGCGTAAGCCTCCTTGTAGCGTGCCTACGCGGAAGTGTAC